>AXCM01002025.1:0-33288 GCA_000473375.1 Anopheles culicifacies | reverse complement strand
AACTAGGAAGCAAATCCTTACTTCCACTATGTTTTACTCTCAACAATATAACACACACATACGCATCATCGTAAACGACCACGAGTACAATCGAAGCCACAACATGGAAAAGATAGACAGAACGTCCTGTATTCGGTGGTTTCCAAACTCTCCCGGTTTTCGTCTAGCAGCGGTCATTGGCCTCGACTGACACGGGCGTTTACCAGGAGCCAGCGAACTGGTTCTGATAACTCCCAACGCCCCCTGTACCACACCTTACGCTCAAAATATCCTTTCATTCGATTCGAGGACGCTAGATAATGATTGCAGGCAACAACGGGCGCGACGATGCTCGATGATCATGATTATTGTTATTGAAGTCATCTCATTTTACTCTTTATTCGCTCCATCTATTTTTCACTCTCTCGCTATGTTTTTTTTTTTTTTTTCGGCTATCACAAGCCCTTTGACCTTCTTGGACCAACTGCTACCAAAACCAACCATTACTGAAGAATTCGATTGATGAACTTTTCAGTTTGATGCTCCATCGCAAAATAGGACTATTTTTTGTATAAACCTATCGGGGTTGCTAGTATTTTTTGATTTGTTAATTAAATTTGTCTAAGCTTATTCAACTCAGCTTCAATCATGCAAGATTCTACAAAATGCCGAATAAAAAGGCAAAACAATAAAGCATCCATAAATTTGTTATGGTTTTTTGAAGAAACGGAACGTATTGACTTTTGCAAGCGTTCTCTTACAACTTCTTGTTTATCTTACAGACAGTCAAAATCTGCGTGAATGATACAAATAATTATCTAATTATAATAAAATAATAAACACATTTAAATAAAACGGTATTATCGTTCGACTAACAATCACAATGATTTAAATTTTCTTAACTAAATAAAATTAATCCACTGTATATGCAGAGCTTCCATAAAACTAATAAACAGAAAATACTTGGCCGGTTGTAAAAACTTGTGAAGAAAATTTAAATAAAACTTTGAAATATTTCCATTCCACTCATGTGGGTTTTATGTAAGGAATATTAAATTTTCATTTGTTAATGTACATAATAAAATAACATTCAAATTTATCACATTACATTGTACGTTGTCCGGCAGAGCGAATGTATTCTAAAGGAATATTAGCTAGTTACCAATAGAGGTCGCTAGCATCGTCAGAAAGGTTCATGTTCCGTTTAGCCATGGCATGAATCATCTATGTAATTTATCATTTTAAATTGGTTAAAACGTGACTAAAGAATAATTTAACGAATCTGTAGCATTTAATTATTAGTAATTTTGTTTTGATATTTTTTTCCAAGTGTACAGGGTAATTGGACTATCCCATAACACTAGTCATTAATTAAGTTGTAATTCACTAATCGACCATGTATGGGATACAACCGTATGCAGGAGTTCCACATCAACATGATGGCACTTACCTTGCTGAAGTATCCCACCGTATGGCATCCGTCACTATCGGCTAGCGTCATCACATAGAACAGGAACGGTTCCACATCATAGTATAGAGTTTTATGGTCGAGGAAGAATTTGGCCAGCAAACATAGGTGCTGACAATACTGTTTGTGTCGTTTACCATCCACTTGCCACACACCAAGTTTGCCCTTGCGGTAAATCTGAAATCATTTAACAAACAGAGTTAAGTCCACACATCACGCACGCGCTAAATCCGTTTTACCTCATCACCCGGTGGATGCCTCCAGACACATTTGGCCGCGTGTCGCTTCATTCCCACTTCCGACTTTTGATAGCGCAGGCAGAATTCACACAAATACAGCTTTGGTAGTCTTGTCGCATCGTCCGGATAAGGGGACTGGTACCATACCTGCATACAGTGCCGTCCCATGGAAATGTATTTCGTCCCTTTCCCAGTAACCATATCACCTAGCTCTTTTTCGATACTTTCACTGGCCAGCGCTTGCGCCTCGCGGAACAACTGCAGATCATAGTCCGGCACAATGCCTGCTATGTGGGGTTCAGCCTTAATTTCATTTCCATCGTGATCGATCAACGGTTTTGGACGCTCCGAAAGAGGCGTCGGAGATGACGGTTTGAAGCGTGCACGCAGGTCGCGAATCTTTTGGGCGTAGAGCTTCTGTTCCGGCGTTTGTATCTTTTTCGAATTCTCGTACACCGGAATGGAACGTCGCCGTTCGTCCTCGCGTAATTTGCGCTCTTGCAGCAGTTGCTTCGTTTGCTCGATCGTCATATTGTGGTACATTGGACAAGCCTCCAGGGTGAAGTGTTTTTCGAACTGACCACCCATGTGTCCAAGTGAATCACATTTTTGCAGCGGGCAACGGCGCTCGATCGGAGCTTCCTCTATTAGCAGCTCTTTCGTGATCGGTTTATCGTTCGCTCGTTTGCTGGATAACGCATTGGCGATATTGTTTTTCGCCTTACCCTTCGACGGTACGTTGGGAGCTTTCTTGGCTGGACTTTTCGATGCTACGTTTTTCACGCTATCTACGTCGGAATCCGTTTCGGAGGCATTTTTACCAAGCAAATGTTTCGATTTCCGGGTGCTTGCCGACCGAGTTAGTTTTCTCGTTTGTTTTAACCTTTCCGTCTCCGAGTCGGAACCTGCACCAGTTCCATCCTTGGTGTCAGTCTTCTGCGGCGTTCGTTCGAGCACCCGTTTCATTGTGTTGTTGGATTTCTTATAATTCTGGGCCGCTGCCGCACTGATCGATGGCGACGAGTCATCCGAGGTCTCTGTTTCCGAGTCCGACGATCCACTCGAAGATGACTCGCTCGAACTAGACGTAGCTGAGGAAAGTGCCCGAATTGGGGATTTTATCGACTTGGACGATGGAACAGCGGTTGGACTGACAGCTTTGGTTATACCGCTCGCGCCACTAATCTGTGGCTTTACCTGCCCGACCGGTTTCGTTCCGGTGATGTTCTGAGTGCCTACTTGCGATGCCTTTCGTGGGCGACCGCGTCCTCGCTGCAATGCTGCAGTGCTCGATGCACCACCTCCGGAAGGGTTTTTGTCGAACAACTCAGAACTGGCTGCAGTATTAGCAGCCGAAGCTGCATTCCCACTGGTAGAGCTGGAACTAGATGTTCGTCGATCTGGCAAGTCCGGTTTTTCCGGCGTCGTTTCGACTTCCGATTCCGATGAGTTGACAGGCGAAAAGATGCTTTTCTTTTTACCCTTGCTAGCAGGTGTCGTCAGAGATTGTGCCGCGTTTGGGGTCGGTTTCTTCACTCCCGATCCTGCACTGGCACCATTGTTGTTTGACTTATGCAAACTTTTCACTACCGTACTAGCCTTCACAGCTCCTTTTGTAGCGGGAGTTGCATTTTGATGGTGTTGTTGATGTTGCTGTTTAATGACGGATGGTGGCACCTTACCGCCACCGATCGGTAGTGGGCCGGGTGCTCTTTCCTTGCCCTGAACTGCAGCAACCGATTTCTTCTTCGCCATGTCCCCACCTGGACCTTTTTTGCCAGCTGTGGACGCTTTGCTAGTATCCGGTTCTGAGTCATCATCATCACTCGATGAAATGGAACTTTTGGAAAGTTTTTGCTGTTTGAGTGCGAGTGGTTTATCCTTGGCAGAATCTGGTTTGCTGCCTGTTTTGAGTGTTGCTCCACCGACCTCAGAACTTCGACGTCTAACAATTTTATCATTTGTTTTCGATTGTGCAACTAAAATATTATTTTATACATAAGTTTCGTAGCTGTAAATAGGTAATATCATATACATTACCACTGCCACTCGTTGCTCCCGCTAGTACGGCATTATTGCTGTTGGTCGGGCGAGGGGACGGTTCCCTTGAGCTAGAAGAATCACTTTCACTGCTCGAACTTCCGGAATCGGATCCACCAGAGCTTCCCGAATCCGATCCACTGGAACTGGAGTCCGATGAACTGCCGCTACTAGATTCCGTGCTCGTAGACTGCAACGGAAAAGTATGCATAATATTGAGAATGTTTACAACCACAAGTGTCTTATGGTGCATGTTTTACCTTTTTCCTCTGAGGCATGATGTTAAATCCGGTATGGCTGTTGCTTCTATTAACGCGTGCACCGTAATTCGGTGATAAAAAAACTCTAGTAACGCACAAACAATGTTCTTCTTCTTGTTATTCCTTTAATAAATAAACTTTTCTAGCACAGTTTTAATGATTAATTCATACACTCGTAGCACAATTGCATGGGCAGCTTTTCTATTATTGCACTTCACTAAAGTATTTTACGAAGCCTGCTTTAAAAATGATAGTTTTATGAGATAGTTTACGGGGAGCTGCTCTTTCTAAACACTTTTTGTTTGTTTGTTGTGCGTGTGTTTTTTCTCTATTTTGCAATTGTTTGACACCGATGTTCTGTCACTTGCTTCAATACCAGGTTTTATCACCAAGACGCCATATTGAATCGGTTTATATTGTTTAAAAAATATTTTTTTATGAAGGAAATATGCTAAATATTCGATTCACAACTAATTTCAATTATTTTTAGTTTTGTTTTGGAAGCGTTTGAAATATAATCCAAGAAGTAAATATTTATTTCAAAAAATGTTCTAGGCCTTTTGGATTCCCAGTTGTCAGAATACGGTAGATGGTGCAGCCTGCTTCATTCGGTAAACATTATTGCGGTAGTCGTCGGTGCACGGTTGTGTCCTTTTTCCATCCCAGAAATGATTACAATTTAAGCGAACTGGATCTTCTGTGCGTTAGCGGTGTCCTTTTAGGATTCAGTCCCGGTTGTGTAACGATTTCCATTACACGTGGTAGCTAGCCTTTCCTCTGTATAAGCATAAGCATAAGTTTTTACGTGCAAAATGCACCCTTTACTCGAGTACCTCAAAAGCCCTGAGCTAGTTGTGAAAGTACAAGAATATTTCGGCATCGAGTACCAGAAAAGTAACCCCTTATCCAAAAACTCCAAGATAACCGGCACGCAGAACGGAACTGCCAATGGTAAAGGTGCGCCGACCAATGGGTTCACCGTGAATCATGCGGATGAGAAGAAGATCGATGACAATGATAATGCTTATCGGGTGACGAATTACTTCTGGTACGTGCTGTTCATCATCGGAACGGAGCTGGGGGATGAGATATTCTACGCCACGTTTATCCCGTTCTGGTTTTGGAACATTGACAGTGCTGTTGGCCGTAGGGTCGTTATGGTATGGTCGGCGATTATGTACGTAGGTAATGCACCTATGCAGAGATAACGACGTTTGGTTACGATCATCGGATCGTTCGCTACCGCCGTTTAACTATCATACTATTTGATAAAACTTATAACTTTCTAAAAATTTGCAGGACAAAGCCTTAAGGATATTATTCGATGGCCTCGACCATCCTATCCAGCAGCACGGTTGCAGAAGAAATGGGGACTTGAATACGGTATGCCGTCCACACACGCGATGGTCTCTGTCGCCATACCCTTTTCCGTGCTGATTTATACGTACGATCGCTATATTTACTCGATGCCGGTTGGATTGGCAATCGCCTGCGTGTGGTGTGCCGTCATATGCGTCAGTCGTGTTTATCTGGGAATGCACAGTGTGCTGGTTAGTATCCTCCTAAACCGTCCCAACGAGAAGGAAAAGAATCCTCTTTACGGGTGTAACTTGTAACTTTTGTTTCGTTTCAGGACATTATTGCGGGACTAATACTAGTCGTATTGTTGATGATTCCACTGATCCCCATCGTTGACCGATTGGATCTTATCATCGTGACATCCCGCTGGTCGCCAATATTCGTATTATCCATATCAATTCTTCTCATCGTATTTTACCCCGACTCAGGCAAATGGACACCAACTCGGTACATTCAGCTTCTTATGATGGAATGTGTTGTCCGTTTTAATTGCTTTCTTATTGTATTTTTTTTTTTTTGCAGTGGCGACACCGCACTAACGGTTAGTGTGTGCGCTGGTATCGAACTTGGAGCGTGGCTGCACTTCCACCTGGGTGAATTCCAACAACCCGCACAACCACCACCGTACGAAATCATTTGGCCTTCCTATAGCATGTTCGGTTTGCTACTACTACGCACCGTTCTCGGTCTGTGCTGTATCGTTGCGTCACGCGCATTTGCAAAATCGATCTCGTACGCGTTTGTTTGCTTCATCCTGGGGCGTGACAAAAACGAACTGCGCCAATCGGAAGATACGCTAGAAAACAAGAACAAAATCATTGTCGAGCTGTCGTACAAGCTGTTCACGTACGGTGTAATTGGATTCAACACACAATACCTGCTACCGAGCGTGTTCAAATTGCTAAACATCGGTCGGCCGGACTTTTACACAGAAATCTAACCAACACACGGCGCTGGTTACGCACAAAATGTTTGCGTCTAGCGCAAATAGCATCGCACATTCCATCCACAAACGCCCAGTCACAGTGAGCAATTTAGAATGTAGGAAAATCATCACACGTCAATCACTTTTCTTCCAGCAAAAGATCGTACCGATGGGACGGTACAGTTTGCGGTTTTATGCCACACATTCTCCACTATCTTGTTAAACACGTTTCCTCTTTATCGCTTTACAAGTGCTTCTTACCAACCACTTGTACGAAATTTTGTCCCAGTCGAATCTTCATGCGTAATCTAAAATGCATCGAAATCTAGGTAACTACATTTTAGCTATGAAACGTAGTATAGCTTCAGTTTCCTCTTCACATATGGTATACCTTTCAAAGCAGAGTACGCTTAATATAACAGTTACACGGTAATAGTCAGATAGATCGAAATCAGAACTCTCGTAAAGTATACCGTAATGGTTCGCCGTTCCTTCCAGTGCTTCCCGCGAACGTGAATCAACAGAATGAACGACGCCTTAATAGTAATATTTAAATTGTGAAACGTAGCGATACACATTCCGGCAAAGGAAAACCTTTACTACAGAGCTTAAACATCGCCACAACGAAACGTATGAAATGCATACTGCCAGTAGCAACAAATGGACCGAAGTTTTCATGTTCTCCTCAGGAGCGTATGGCCGGCCCAGACGTGCAGGCGGTTCGGATGCAAAGTATTCTAGTCTAAACAAAGCAGCGATAGAGGACAGCAGTCGCAAAAGGCTTCATCAGTTCGTGAACCTTCCGATGGTCTGCTTGCAAGTTGCAAAATCAGTACAACTGTACTGTGTAGGTTAGTGTTTAGACAAACAGTTCATTTCGAATTGTATCTAATATGAAAGCAAAGGGAAAACAAGAGGCGATGCAATGATTTTTTGTCAGCTTTTCTTATCTCTCACAACGCAGGTTCACGGAGTGTTTGTTTAGGAAACGTCTTTCACGAAATAAAATAATTGATCAAATTTCATTACAATCTACTCTGCTTCGTACTCTGTTTCATTCGTCATGAAAGTAAATCGCCAAAGGTACGTATACCACGTGAATCTTCGATTTGTTTCAATTCGATACATTATAGCTGTTGTAGTTTCGTGAAAAACTACATATTTTTTGCACTTGCGTAACGAATTGGCGTGTTAGAAGGCTGTAACAATACAGTGATTACGATCGTTCCCACGTGCGGAACCACATAGTATCCACAAGGGCAGCGAATGGTGAGCCACTTTTTATATTATTCATCCGATATGGTGAACATTGTTTAAAATTTCTGTTTTTTTCGCAATGGCAAAAACAAAAATATAACAAGCGTATTAGGAAAATTGTTCCTTATGAAGTTTCCAATTGTGTTTAAACAAACTTGTTTATTGCACGATAAAATTGCTGCTTTTAACGATATGTTTCGTCTGGAAAAAGTCCATAAAAAGCTAAATTGCTAATTTGCTCTTTGATTTAAATTAACATCCGTAACGATTTTTAAACACAAGCAATCAACAATAAGGATAAAATACAAAGACATTGATTGTAAGTACGCATCGGGGGTGGAATGTTATCGAAATTCATCCTTCGGCTGTCATAATGGTACATTCAGATACTCCAAAACGAACACGGAAAATATTCTGATCAAATTGCGTACCGTCGGTACGTCCACGATATCACCATTATCCTCCAGCTTGTGCCACACATCAGGGAAGGGGCTTGGGATGATGTGCAGAATTGGCACACCGCGGCGTAGGAACGGAATGTGATCGTCTTCGATGAACGCCGAGGAGGAATGCGGTTTGAAGTAAGCGATGGATTTTTGCGCCGGCGAAACACTGCTTGTGCTGTAGTTTTCTAGATGACCCAGCTCATCCAAACGACGCTCGACCGAAATTAGGTGTACATACCAGTTTTCCGTTTCGGAGAAATAGCTGTAAAAGTTTGGCTCTGGTGTGCCGAGCAGATCGAGAAGCATGAGCATGTCCATCTTTTTAAGGGTATCTTCCCGCTCCATTCGCTCAGCAAGGTGCCGTGCTCCGTAAAGCGAATCCTGCGCCGACCACTGTTGGAATGCTTCTTCACCATCGAAGAAGATAAACTGTAGGCCTAGGTTAGTGTTTGCTTTCGCCGATTGTAGATAAGGTTCAAGCATGGCTGCCATTGTAATTAGCATCGCACACGGCACGGAAGAATCCGTGGCACCGATGAATTGCTGACCAGGAAAATATTTGCTATCGTAATGGCAGGCCAGCACCAGGTTTCGTTCCGCATCGGGATTGAGCGTTGCGATGATGTTGCCAAATTGTACCTTACCCAGGATGGGTACGGTTTGTTCAAACTCGTCTGTATCTACCGCGTAGCCAAGTCGTTTCATCTGTTCCACGATGTAATTTTTCACATTTTCATGACCTGCAGTTCCGACCACTCGCTCAACGAGCAGATTTTCCAAGGCCTGCGGTAAAAGCACCATCGGATCTACAGCCAATTGCTGAAGGCCACTCGTAGAAACGGGGGATGGAGTGTGCTTTTGCTAGAAGCAGGCAATAACAACACACGTGAAACAATTTTGTTCAAGGTTTCTTCTGTACCATCGCAGGTGTTTTACTTACCGCATTCTTCAAGCGTCCATTCTGGGCATTTGAATTCAGGAATGCTATCGCAAGCAACAGCAAAATGATATGTACTCGTGGCATTCCTATGCTGCACCCCTTTCTTGATTGATATGCGGCTTCAAAATTGTGATTAGATGTACGAGCTCGGCACGGTTTGGCTCGTACTTGCACCAAACAATCGAAATGATTGTAAACCTTTGGGCAAGTGTTGTGACTTTTCTTCCACGAATTTGGTTCCGCGAACGAATGAGAAACGTCATTTCGAACGTACGATAGCTGTCATAACAAACGATTTGAATTGTTCGTTTTCAGCGATTTTCTACGCACCAATTCCACGCACAACTGATCACAGCCAATATCGCATAGATTATAGCAATAAGTTTATTTGCTTTACAATTAACTATTTACAACACCTCAAATCAAATGTGGCGTATCGTACCGTATCAATAATTGCACTTTTTCGTAGTTTCCTAACAGCAGATCCTGGTACACGTTTAGCATCTTAAGGTACGGCATTACCAACGGATGATTGCAGTTGCACATCGCTATTTTGGCTTGCTCGTAGTCGCCGATCAGAAACGACGCCACCGCTCGATTATAGTGCATTACAGAACGGGCAGCATCTGCTGAATTTATGTTCCAGTGCGGTGATGCTCGCATTCCAAAATCATCCCCAGCGAGCTCGGTGATAAATTTTGGTTCCAAGTATGTAATAGCTTCCAGTGGCCGGTTCATCATGATTAATGCTTCCGCTGCGTACATGTGCGAGAGTAATCTGAATAAAAAATATTCAAGAAAATCAAATTCGTTAACAATCTACGACCGGTACACGACGAATGGGGCTTTGTTACTTACAAGTAAGACTGAGGTAAATCTTTCATGGTTAACATTTCTTTCGCATACTTCAGTGCTAAGCTATACTCGCCGAGAGTATTTAGAACGTAGCTGTACGCGGCTAAAACCGCACACTTGAGCTTGTTGAACGAGACCAGCTTCATCGGTAAAGAAGGATTGCAAGGTACACCTTCGTATACCTTATCCCAGGGTACCGTTTTATCGCTGCTCTCGGATTGGCGTATCAGTTCCGGTTCGTGAAACTCTAGCAGGGTGACCGCATTGCGCAAACATAACGAGCCAAACTCAAGCGTCGTAGCCGGAATGGCCAGCGATTGGTCACCTTCAACTACGGCTGTTTTTGGCAAAGGATTTAAGATGTACTTACGATGCACACCGCTGCCAACAGTACCATGGCAAATGTTTGTGTTTTGCGTCTGCTTTTCCTGCCGATGAACCATTATGCAGCATTCGGCCAGGCGTAACCAAAGGCGTGGATTATTATGATTTGAGTTCAACACTATCAACATACACTCGAAAGCTTCTTTTGGACGCTGTAGATGCAGAAGAGCAAGCCCATGGTTGTACAGTATCTCGGGTCGCTTCGTAGCACCGACACAGTACAGTGGGGAACCTTCGACTTTTTCGGTGGATGTATCTTCCGTGGCCGATTTGTCGAACAGCAATGCTTGCTGGAAAAATCGTGCTGCCAGTGCGTAATGTTTGACCGAGAAGTGTATTACGCCCATATTATTTGCCAGAATCGTATTCTGATCTTCTCCATGCTTGTTCACACTGACTGGCTCATTTGTGAATTGCTTTGAAAGCTCTTTAGCAGCCATTTGATAATCATTGCCCAGGAAATACTGATGTCCTTTTAGGATGGAGTATTCTGACGTGTCCTCCAGCGGGATTGACATATTCTTCTTGCCATTGAGAAGATTGGAACGGATCAATATCAAACGAAACTCTTTGCGGAACTCCTCGAACTGCAACTCGGATATGTCTTTCCGACTTTCGTTATCTATCAACGGTTCGTCTTCATCGGAATCACTCAGAATCGCATACACCTGTATACCGAGTCGGTTCTGCAGCATACCTAGCAATCGATTAGCCTTCTTTGGTTGGTTCGTATCGAGCAGTAGATGAACTGTGAATATTCCAGCGCGGCGTAACAGATAATCATCTAACCGGTCAAAGTGAGCCATAACAGCCAGCATTATCTTCAACGCTGCTAACGGTTGTTTGAAATGGTACAGCACGATTGCTTGATTCACGTATGCCGCACAGGATTCGCGATCTTTTACTTCCACCGCACGAATCTCTCCCACCAGACCGGTAAGCTGCATCATGGCTGAACGGAATTGATCGTATCGGCGTAGATCGCTATTGTAAAACTCCACCACTGCCCTGTTGTGCAGCACCTTTGCATTGGAATCTTGCGTTTTAAGCAGCTTCTGCAGTGTTTGATGACATGCATGGTAATCGGCTCTGAAAGTAGACGATTGCGGACACAGTTTGCGTGTGGTTAATTCGGGAATTTTAGTAAAGCAAATCACTTTGCATCTTACTTTTGAAACTCAATAAACGCCTGTTGTTCCAGTTCGCGTTCTTGGTCGTTCAGGGTAGGTTTTTTTGCAGAATTTGCATCGGCCATGGCAAAGATTGTTTTGAATAACAGAGTTGGCTGGTAGGACGTCAACACTGCAGTGTTTGCTGCTCGGAATTTCAACAAGAAGAAAATCTCGGAAATGTGTGCAAAGGAGCTGCAGGTCCTTTTATTATGACATTTAATATTCTGTTTTTGTGAAATGTTTGATGAAAAATGTATTTTTTAAAAGGGCTTTCAACATGTATTATCCATCGCTCTATTTTGTTGCATTTTGTGAATTTCAAACACGAATAAATATCATACAAAAATCATGCCAAAATTGTGGCTTCAAAAACAAATCAGAAATAATCCATCTTATGCCACATTGTGTTCACCAATAAATTGAAATTTTAAATTGTTTTGTTAAAAGTCCAAAATTTGCAACGGTGGAATAAAAAGTAAAAATAAATAATAATGGAAATATCCAGAATTTCCCATGCGATCGACCGCTGTTCACCGTTCCAACGCAAACGTCAAAAAGCTATAAAGCATCAACTCCATTATAGCATGTCGGTTTGTTTCAATTTCGTGCAAAACTTTTGTCCAGCGTGAAATCGGCGTTTTTGTGTAGTATTTCGTGCAATTGTCCGTGCATAGGTGCGTCGTGCGTAGTGTTTTTGGTGTGTTTCTGTAGTGAAGACGTGTTTGGAGTAGATATCTGCATCGAAAGGTAGGTAAAACCATATTTCTTGCTCAGTTGCCGGTTTCCTTGTGGAACAGGATGCTGTACGGTAGAAGAAGAAAGTCGTAAAAACCGGGTTGCTTCGCGTCAGGACTTGCTTTGCATGTGTGCAGCATCGCAACAGCGTGCACATGTACTGTACGTGTGCGGTTGTGCGTAAAATCGGAAGTGATCAATTATCAAAGCACTTTTTGGCCGGTACACAGAGGTTCAGTGATGGGTTTAATTGTTCGAAATTGGCTCCCGTATGGATAGCGTGCGAACGAGAACCAGAGGGAAAAGCTCCGAATGAAACATTAAAACTCGCGTTGAGCGCCATTCTTGTGGTAGAGAAACGGATGAAATTTTCGATGAAGGAATGAGATGGGTCGAACAAAAAGCTAGCGAGAGGGATAGAGACCAACGGGACATGAATCCAGCCAGTTTTTCGGTTATGCTTTCCCCCGGTATTCCGCGTACCGCGCACCCGTTCAACTCATCGTACGAGGCTTTCGTTTATGCTCACTTACACCATCACAATTATCGCGGCTTCCAACTTCTACCGGTTTCGTGGTATAGGTGCGAGCATAGAACATGCTGTGAGATAGAATGAAAAAGAGCAAGTGGACAGCCTGCACATTGTTAACATAGTGGTCAATTCGACAAATGTTGCCTATTTTTGTAATATTTGCACTCTGGTCGATGGTAATCAAGAAAGCTAATTCCAGTACGAGATATTTTCTACACATTTTGCGGCAGTCAGTCAGTTAACACGGGAATGTGCAGAGATCGGAAATGCAAAAAAAATGAAGAAGGGATGAAGTGAGGTGGTTCATACTGGTAGTTATGGTAACGCGAAGCTATGTTGAGCTGGGTTGGGTTGCTAGGTCGAGATTGTGGCTTGAAAGAGAATTCTCTCGATTCGGTTCTTACGAGAGCAGCATAGCTTCTACATGCCAAAAGTTAGCAAAGGGAGATTTAAATTTGTCGGATATGCCAGCAGCATGCCAAATAACGCCAATCAAAGTGTCCATTTTGGTTTAGCGGTTGCACAATTAATTCGGCCTTTGCAAAAGTTTAGTCTTTTTGACTAGGTTGTCTATTTTAATTGAAAATGAGCTTCATAATTAATCACTTCAAAGCTAATTCATAAACATCCAAGTAAATGAGTACTTGTGATAATTGCAGATGTTTTTGTCAAAGGGCCAAATTAAGTTTGAAATTATATCGAAACTAATATGTACGAGCATAATGGTAGCACCTTTTCTTAACAATTGTTCATTGTTACACCTTCATGCAGTACGTTCAAAAGAGACTGAACATGGTTGAAAGTCTGGGCAGTTCACATTACATCAAATATTCAATACTTTACAACCCGGTTCCTTTCCTAGACCAAGAATAGCAGGAAGGCTTACGGAGCAATTAAATGTAACCTTGAATTAAGTTCAACACCGCCAAAATGCCATTAGATGCCCGACTAGACACCACCTAACCTGTGTCGGAGGCCAAAGTGAATCTCGCCACAATAATGAAGATGGAGGAATGAGTAGCACAATGAGAAAATCGTCGGACACGCTAGATACGCCGGAACTGGTTCAATAAAGCACGCCACGCCGTATCTACGTAGATCTGCACTGAGGGTCCGAATTTTCGAGGTGTAGCCGCATGTGTGTTCTTTTCTTTTTTCCCACTTCCCATGTCCACGCAACCATGCTGTCGGTGTTACTTGGCGGCGGACCACTCTTTTGTGTTGGCTTTTCCTTCTAAATTACGGCCACTCGTGTTGAATGCTTGCAATATCAGCGAGATGATCGCGTTGGACGCTCCGTAATGTCTTCTTCTTGTTTCGCGGACCACTTACGCAAGGAGAGGCGGGATTCGGGTGTAGTGTACGATATGGAAAGCGACCCCGAAAAGACGCGGGGACCCAGTTTGTTCGCTTCATCCGGGTATAGACCCAATATACACAAAATGCAGAGACGCGGGTGTGTGTAGTTGAACATTGCTGATGGGTGAATGATATATTTCAAGTCAACAAATGCGATAGAGTCATAAAAAGTATGGCAGTATGACTGTGAATAGCATAAAAAACTACACCTCCGGAAAACAGTGCCATCAAGGCCCCCCAAATCACACTTGGAAGAGATGGAAATACACCGAGAATAAAGATGTTCGCATGTTGATTGTATTGCCCTTTCTTTTACTCTACCGCGCATCGTAACCGCAACATGTTCGCGAGAACTCGCGCAAATGTAGCTTCAACAGAAGCGTGAGCACACAACCCGCGTGGATCTGTAACCTTTTTGGGGTTTTCACCTCTTTCCTTTTGTTAGACCACCACCATACTTGTTCGGGATGTTCGTATCGGATGGATAGTTTATGCTCTCGTTTTGTTTCCTTCATCGAGATGCGAATGGAAGTTCCCATCTATCAACTTGTGGCGATCTCTCAATGTTGTGTGTAAGGCTCCCGAGCGGGCTGCAACCTAATGTTAGTGAGGAAGACTCGCGGCAGATGTTTCACTATTCCGCAATATGGTGAATGTCTAACACTGTTGAGATAGAAAAATGCTTTTTACAGTGCACCATCTGAAATAATACACACTCTATGTATGGTGCTCGTAGAGATGTCTTTTTTCAAGTTCCAGAATGCTCTTGATCATAGTTGAACATCCGCACGAAGAATGTAACGTTGATTTAACATTGAGCATTCATACACAGCGTCATTTTAAAACGGCACAGATAATCGGTATTTAGTTTTCCTTATCTGCTTTGAAACGCTTTGTTTCCGTTCCCACCTAATGTTTTCTGTTACTGCATTTTAAACGTTGAAACCGATCACTCCTTAATTCATCAAATAGATGAGCTAAATAGACTATATTTAAATATCACGTGAAGTTGACATGCTCGGAAATATTAGCTGCCAAATAACAATGGGGACTTCACCTTGTTTTGTAACTTGTTCGCGGTTGTTTTACTGTACAGATAGGTCAAACGGTCACATCGATATTAAACGATGGGCCACTATTCTACTACACGCCCCAGCTACCCAGCAGAGAGGATTCCCGCAGACAGTCCAAATGCGCAACAGGATTGCGCGTGCTTAAAGTTTCCTATTTTTACATTCGTACGGGTGAATCCATCCGATTTCTTTGTAGCCTCCGGTGGTGGAGAATTTCTCTGCTGGCTTTCTCTTGAACTGCTAAGACGACTTGCACTGGGCGAGATAGGACCGACCCCGTAGGTCGATTAATAGACATCAATCGGGGTTCATTCCGATGGACCCGTGCTCGTCTGCGGTCTAGGCAGGAAAATAAAATAAAAAAAAAACTACCATCAATAGCTGTCATATGTTTTCTACTTCTTTCTCACTTCTTTGTCTCAACCTTCACTGTTGACCTTAGCGAGTGTGTGGTTATGTTTTTAGTATGTGCATGTGTCAATTTATCGCCATTCTTAGATCGCTTTCACTTCCCACTAGGGAATGGGTGCTGTTCCGAGTGCCGCCAGCATTCAATATGCAAAGGCGTTATGTTTGCCGGTCATTGCCTTTTTGACCTGACCGTGTTGATGGACAGAGTATGGGTAGATTCATCTCAAATGTGTGGAAAGGGCAACCTTTTGGGAACTGCCCGTTTGCTTACCAACGCACCACACCCTCGTGGGACGTATGCTAAACGAATCAGTTCGGGGGCACCATTTCGTACTATATAAAATAGATAAAAGATTGATTGGTTTAATTGAATTACGTTACCACCGGGGAAAGATCAACGCACCATGTATCGAATGGTGGCCTATCGCCATATCCAGAGATAGTGGCGGTAAGGACGGTAGCTGTTCTTCTGTTATCGTCGATTTCCAAACGATAGGGAGATTTCTTTGATTTGGAACGATGTGTAACACGCGTTTGTTTGATTGCTTTATCAGTTGCGGGAAGACAAGCATATTTGATTCGGTTGCGTTTTTGGAAGCTAGAGAAACAAATTTGATATTACATATTTGTGTATCACTATAACTGCTTGCGTACGTTGCCCAACCAAAGCCTATTTTTAAGGCAGCATTGATGCCACCGCCCATTTAAAGATATTTATTTGGTGGAATAATCGAATTACGTTAATGAATTTTTAGTTTCAATACAATCAAACCAATGAAGTGTTTTAATTTTTATTGCGATTTGTGCTATTGTTCTGCAAATAACTAACTGTTCTGAATTATTGCTCCACCTAGTTGATTATTGCGAAGTACTAAAAGTAATTCGATTCGTTTCGATTGTTTATCATGAATAAAGGAGAATAAGATTAAGTATTTGCACTGTGTTTTGCATTAAATAAAATAAAATATAAGTAAAACGACAAAATAAACATCAAATCTAATTAAGATTAAAAAATAAGTTTTGAAACAGATGCGAATAAAAAGAGTTCTAAATTTCACAACCTGGAATGAACTAAACGAAAATCAAATAGAATAGATCAATAATCAGACTATCTAATCCTTAATTGAAAGTCTTCCATAGATGAACTTTAACTTTAATAATAAAATATTTCTTATCGCCCATCAATTATTGTAAGCGATCCCTTTAGGAATTATTATTTTGAGAATCGGAGGTTCTGTGTTTCCTATGCAAACCATATTTGTTCTACCGCGAACCTTTTTTTTTTGTTCGACACTTTTTTGGTCATTTTAAACTAATCTCAGCCCTTTAAATTTATTGCATTATCCGTTTTTCAGTTGACAGTAGATTCTTCACATTATGGTCCCTTGCGTAAATTCTGGCGGTAAACCGATAAAAAATGTGCAAATAATTTTAAAAGAAAACTCTGTCATATTATTCTACACCCAAAAAAACAAATGCGTTAAAATGTGTTAGTCACTCAACCGAAGCGCACTAAATCATGTGAAGTATATGTATATACTTCTAGCCTTGGGAGAGGAGGGCCTGTAACAGCAGTTCAATAAATTGTGTTCAGTGGAGCCAATTAATGTATTGTCGCCATTCTACCATATGCTGCTGAAATGTGCCATCAGCATTTCGACCACATTTGTTATATGCTTGTAGCGAAAGCGGTCATAATGCACGCAGCAGCCCCATGTTATCCAATTAACCGTCCCAATATCGTTCGTGTGGTGGCAGCTGTATAAAAGAAATGCTGGTTAAATGTATCTTTGTTAACGTATGCCCGTTTCACAATGGAATGTATGCGATTATTCAATTCCTTTAGATTTTTTGCCTTATTTATAAAGAATGGAACCAAAATCAAGCTACGGCGGAATAGCAATTCGTACACCCCAACTGTGGTGATTATGTACCCGATAAATGGTAACCTGGCATGATACAATATTGTAGTCACTGTTAAAATTCTTATGCAAAAGAATACATATAAATAACATTAAAAATCTTTTAACACAGGGAGGAAGTAAATTAGTAAAATTACATACTCTCGTATTAGCATTTATTTCAATCTGTTCTGAGTACATTGAGCTACTGGGTAAAAGGAGTTGAATTCTTCGATTAATCGAGCAAGTAATTGATTGACGAGTGGAAGCCTGTCCATCTTCGTCAGATGATACGCTGCTGGTCACAGTGTGTTAAGCTTCCCGGTCGCTTACTTCTTGTGATTAATCGTGCAGTGGGCAAAGTATTGAACTGTTGTGAGCATCGTAATGCGAGCATGAGCAACAGTATTTAATGCTATCAATGTTAATCGCATCACTGGCTACGACAGAACAGGGAAGTACACGGCCGAATAACGATAATATGTCATTGAGGGTAGGGTGCACGTGACAAATTCCAGACCATGCTTGTCGCGTATGCCCTCAGCCAGGGCGAGGAGAGGAAGATTTGAGGGCACATTTATCCATTGATGTCTTCGAACACACCATCGCGATGAGTGTTCGAACACATACGTTCGACCGAACGACAAAACGCGGATGAATGAGTTGGATGCCGCTGACAGTGTGACAACGAAACATTCCAATCCGATGGCTAATTGTTCAATAATTTAGCTCAATTTAGGTATCTTATCCACATTAACGATAGAACAGAGAAAAAAAAACAGATTGTGGGAAAAGAATGTTCTGTGTTACGATGGACGCTTTTATGTATGCGGATCATGTGTTTTTATCTTTGGGAAATCCCTTCTTTGGTGTGTCTTGATGTTAAATGATTCTTTGACTTCGGATTTGTATGTAAATTTATGGCGTCAGTGTGAAAAGAGCACTCGATAGTGCCGATTGAGGCGTGAACCCCCAACACTCGGACATTAGTGGAACCCGTATAATCAATATAATTCAATTAACGATTTACGCTAATAACAAATGTTATATATGATTCACGAAATATCAAGAATGTGCGAGATAATGATCTTACAAATGATTTGGACAACTTGTTGTTTTCTTTTTGTTTACTATCGGATCACTATAATAATAAAGTAGTATTATTAAGTAGTTCTAAGCAGTACATTGAATAACTCACAATGTCCCTTCTAATGTGATTGAAATTCATTCAGCTTTATAGTCAAATGTCCGTCAACGTTGCGCAATGTTAGCTTTGCACTTGACACTGGCGGAAGCTTGGACCGGACGCGTCCATTCCCATTTCCGGTTCTCCGCGTGGCACGGATGATGAGTTAAAGAAATTAAAGAACAGTAATAGGTGCTGCCGCGCAACAGTTGCACCAATCCAACGGAACTTTATGGGTCTCTGTGTACGGTGTCGTAGTGCAAACGCGATTTGCTTGTGCCTTCGCCATAGAAAGCATGTATTTATGTGCCATTACACACTGTTAATGATTATATGCTATTGATAGCTTTCCTTTCGAGTAGGTGCCAAATAGATGGAACGGGCGGGTCCGTCCCCGGGAGTCGTCGGGATGTGGCGCTTTTGGCGCCGATGAAAATATACACTTATCGAAGGGCGAAAGCTGTATGCAATAGTTCTCCTGGCTTCGCGTGATATATCCCCAGCAAGTGGGAATTGGAGAGTGCATTTGCGTGTGAAGTTGAAGAGGAGGTGGTTAGCGTAACGTTGCCGGTGGGTGGTGCGGAAGTTCGTGCGCCATACTGTCGACGATGGCTGGCGACGACGACAAGAGCTGCTGTTCTCACGCGGTTATACCGAACTAGAAGTATGCGGGGTGCCTAGAGTACCGTGTTAAAGATGGGCGCCCTTCCCCGAAGGAGAGATTCGGAAGTCACCATAGCATATTATGTTGCTTCGTTTTTTCCGCACGTTCGGTCGATTGGGGGTCCGGGAAAGCATCAAGCAGCAGGAATATTTCGTGATGCTCATGCTTGTTCGGGACCCTGTTTCCGTGAGCGGTTTGCTATGATGGCCGCTGTTTTCACTCGATGTTCTGTGAGATTAACGAACAACGATGTCGCTGGCTCCTTATTAGTGTCAAACGCTGGCTTAAAATGTTCTACCATGGGTGTGCGAATTTAGGCCACACGCTTTTAACACAGTTTGGTAGTGGTGTTTTATTTATCGCGATCTCACATGGTTAAAAAAGGACGCTCAAGTTTTTATAGGCACATTGCTTGAGATTTGTACTGTCCTGTCGTGGCTAGAAAAAAAGTAATTAAATTTAGTGTTGGATAGTGTTGTTGTTGTTATGATCAAATACTTATTAATGATCAATTTACTAACGTTACTAAAGTTTGACTCATTCTACCTTTGTTTACAAACTGCCCCATCCATATTGCTGGAAACAAAAATACTGTGATACATGTAACAAATCCTTGATTGTTCTTTGTGAACCCTGTACGTCATGCCTCTGTACATCCCTTCAAACTTTTTGTTAACTAGTATATAAGTTTATTGTAAATAAACATTTAAAAAATAGATTGAAGCAATGTACATAAGTATTTAATTTGTAAATATTCGTATTTAAGCAAGAATCAAAATTTTGTCGAAATGTACTCATTCATGTTTTTTTCCTTACAGATTTCATTCCGCCATTTGAAGGTAAGTGAGATTGTACAATTTTGGCACTTTAATTTTCAGTTCAAAAGTATTGAACACACGAATCGTTTACGAACCCTTTCCTAAAGGTTCAAACTTAAGTAAAATTTAAAGTATGAGAAAATTATGCGAACAAATTTTCTTTTTGTTGATTTAAATCTCGTCTTGAACTCTGAGGTCTTTCTGAGGCTATTTCTAGACTATATTAGCAAATAGCTGGGTAAGTCTCGTTTGAAATTTTTATTTCAATACTTTTACGACACCTGGCGACACATCCTGTATCATTCAAAATGCAGAAAGCGTTAAAGTTAAAATTGTGCCAAACGCTTCATCCAGTAACAACGTCACATGGCCTACGACTGAGGGTTGGATTGAGTTTCCTTTTTTTACGAATAATCCTAGCCGGTTCGTGTTCCCTCTAACAAACCCGGTCGTTGTCGCTGTTGGTCCTGCAATTTGATGTTTTTTGAATAACCCCCTCGGTACCGTTGCTCTAAGGTGGAGGATGACAGCAGGTTGGAGTTGTGGGGCTGCGTGCAAATTTATGGGATAAAGTCGAGTGAAACGCTAACGCACGAACGTACACAAACCCCGGGGCAAGAAGGAAACTTCACCTAGGTGAAGGTTTACAAAGAGGTTTGTGGTGAAGGATGGAAAGTGTAACCGAGTTGGTTCAGTTTTTTCTGTCGGTTTTCTATGCATGTATGTGAGAGTGTGCTTTTTTCCAACATGCCATTTACTACTAACACTCACACGCTCGTTTGTACTCGGCGGCCTCGTGTCCCTATTTGTCCTCGGTTTATGTGCACATTGGTGGCAAGTGTCTGGCGGCATAGACTGATGGAAACGAACCTCTTCCAACAGCATTAGTAGTCGTGTTGTCTGTCAAAACCCGTTGAACGTTTCAGTATCACCGGATACGAATTTGCCGAAGGGATCGGACCCGGCATCGATGATTCAGACGCACCACCGGTGGATTGTTTTCCTATACAATATCCTTTGATTCATTTATTGGATTTCGCGTGGGTTGGCTAAATTTCCATTTGCTACCCAATGCACCCTACAACATCTCTCTGTCTCTTTAAACTGCCTCGGGTACGTGCTGCGTGTTTATGGGGCGAGGGAAGGATACACTGCCCTCGAGAAATAGTACTTGAACGAGTTTGCTTTTTTGCCCGTTCGGTGCCGTGTCTCGTTTGGGGTGAAAGCCTGGAGGATATCGATACGGTCGGCTTAAAATGACGAGGGCGACTCTCGGCGGTCTTAAGTACAGCGTCACGTTTGGGGTGAATTTGTAAATGGGTGTTTTGTGTCGTCATGTTGAGCGGCACTGCACAGAATTAGAATGCTGTTTTTTGTGTACGGCACATTTTATGATACTGATTTTTGGTCGAATCTTTCGAATTGCAATTAACGATTAACTGTTTTAGCACTTTAGTGTGCGTGCAGCGGGAAAGTAAAAGTATACCATTGACAGATAGTTATTGGAGATTGATTGGAGATGACTGGTGAGGTCTTCAAAAGCGGTTTCAAGTGTTTGCGGTGGTCGATTTAGACTAAGTAGGCAAAAATGTTCTTTTAAATATAATTAATGTCCATAAAACATTGAAATTAATTTACTTGAGCATAATTGTAATGTCCTCTTAAAACTGATATATATTCGAATATGTACAAAGTTCATTTTCAATATTAATAGAATGTTCTATTAAAAACGACAAACATTGAATGGATTCCACAAAATGAGATTTGCTCTAGCTTGCTAAAGCATTCCTCTAGATCTGTAATACAATTTCGGCTATTTTGAAACAGCAGTAATTAAATGTATATTGTGAAGACGAACCGTTTGCCTAGCAATAATTGCAAACATGTTGCTTATTACAAGAATCGAAATAAAAATTATAGGTCTTGAAACAAAGGTTCCAGAAACCTACAGTGCTGTCCTGCTGGTGATTACCCTTAATAAAACGTGATTACGAATAACGTATCCCGGTACCCTTTCTAGAGCAGAAATCTGACGAAACAATAGATTGACAACCTTTACTCAGACAAATCGAGAGACGGGCTCCCTTTACTGGCATCGGACGTTTGTATGTGGACCTGGAGTTGGGAGTAAGAATAGGAAAGCGCATGAATAAAATGACAAATGAGCAAAGATTGTTGCGTGACTTAAATTAATTAAATTCGGCATGGAGATTGGGAGGCGCGCGCGCTCGGTTCCGTTTGAAAGATTCGACGGGGCAAATATTTTTTTTCCCCCGTCCCCACCGTACTTGTGTGGACAGGGACACGGTGTAGAACCGCCTTTTGTTCTGGCGGGCCAAAGACCGTAAAGAGTCGTGCATGACGATGATGGGTTCGACATTCTTATGGCCCATCGTCGCCGTAGGGTAGCACGCAGAACGGAATGTCTATTATTTTCTCCGCCGGGCAGTATTTTAGGGTTGACCACTTTTAAGGTACGATATTCTAATGATTTCATTGGTTGACCAAATTTTTAGACCACTATTGTCGTCACCATCGTTGGGTTCGGGTGGCAGCCCGCTATTCGCTTAGGCGTTCACACGCCGACACTGTTATTCTACTATGCTGAGGCTTTTTGTTTGGCATATTTTTCGACATACCCCAGCCAGCAGTGTAGGTTTTTTTCCTGAACCTCGTGCATCGTTCTTGCGTGACATTATTTCGTTTTGTGAAAATTAACCATTTTTTTTGGTTTCTGCTTTTACTGGGTAAATAATGTTTCATCTTCGTTTAGTTTGAAATGATTTTTGTAACGGTGATTTGTTAAACGAGAAATGCTATGTTAGCTCGCAATGAAATTTACGCAATGGCGGAACATCAATACGATTACATAATGTTTACCTTTTTTGTTGATCCCTTAGTTAACGTTATTCGTATATCTTTTTTACATACTTTTGTTTATGGCCATTGTAATAGAGCGTATTGCAAAACAAGCATGTGTGCTGTGTAATTCTCTCCAAGCATACAGATACACACAAACAAAACAGGTAACATTAAGAATGCTTCAATGTTTTTAAATTACATTCTAAGCCCACGATGGAGTGCAGCTCTTCAGGGCTTTGAAGAGTGTTTGCAAAGAATACCTTTTTTGTTGCTTCAATTTAATGCTGTTAATCCGAACCGAAACATTCGGTGGGAAGCGTTGTTGCTTGTGTAAATTTAGCGCTATTGTTATTCAGATATTACGAATGTCATCGCTGTCCTTTCTGTGTCACCCCATGCACCCAGGGCTGGACTGGACGTGCGCGCCATATGGTGGTTTGTGCTGCTATCTGGGCTGTGTTGCATATGTAACAGTTCCACGGTTTGACTGGTCCTTGCACGAGTTAACACTCCACGAATTAATGCAATAAACCCCCGTACCGTATCGCCCAATGGTTGACAAAAAGAGGCACGCAAGTTTTTGCGTGCTCTCCATTCATGTTCGATCATTTCACTCTTCTGTCCAGTGGATACTCTAATTCTTCTCAATGAAACTAAATTAAACCGTGTGGGTAGCAGTGGAACGTGGTTAATTAATGGACACAAGTTTGTATGCAGATTGTTGAATACTTCAATGTTGAAGCACAAACGAGGCTCCGCTATATGCTCAGGATATTTCAGAAATTGTGTATTAATTGATGAGGTTCGCTCCCGATCCGTTGCATTTGGTCGTAAGCACTCGTAATCATCATCGCTACAAACTAGCTGCTTCTTACTAACTTTTGAGAATAAATTCGAGAGGTCTTCCAGCAACTTCGCCAGATAGAACACAACATCACCGGCAACAAAGGAAGAAGCAGACGCAACCAAATGCAAACAGAGTGTTGGAATGCATCTGAAAATTCCAATCACTGCCTCATCGTCCTACCTTGGGGTGGTTGTTTCAACGAATCTAAAATCGCGTCTGCAAAAATGCTCCGCTCAGCAGGAAGTCTTCGCTAACGGATGCCCGAACGAACTACTCGCTGCTATCACTGTTACCGCATTCTTAACATTCATGATTTTATGTGCCTTCTTTCTTTCTCATTCGTGCCTTAGAAGTTCCGTTTCGCCTTCGCATTGTGCTAAGTAGGCAACGTTAGGACGTTAGAGTGTTGTGTGTTATCGTTCTTCCTTCCGTTTTGTATCCGTCCTGATACCTTCGAAAACCCCTGCTAACGACGAGTTGTGATTATTTTATGAACCTGTTTATGGTCTGTTAGTTTCGGAAGCCGATGCATTTGCTGGTGTCGAGCATCATCCGTGTTGAAGATGTAGGATTTGCCAGAGCCTTATCGTCGGGCCCGGTTTGTAGGATAGCAAAACCAGCCCCATAATTATTATCTTCGACTAAGGCTCGGGAGGCTTACTTTCGGAGTTCTCAATCTTGCTATCTTCCAGCATTTTCTGTCGCTATCCTAATCGTGGGCTTCGGTTGCTGTTGATTCAACATCCGTAATACGGTCACACACAGGGAAAGAGGCAGATTGGTGGTGTTATCTTTTCGATTGTGAAATGCAAAACTATCTCACAGGCTAGACTGACAAGGGAGAGAGATTTAAATACTTATCGCCAAAGTGTGTCACGAGGAATAGCAAACAGATTGGCATGGCCTTTAGCTGATCCTTAATGTAAGTAGCGTCTCCTTTGTATGTGGTAGTTTGTTTAAGAATATTTATGGATTGCTAAATTCCATTTCCGTAATGATTATCGCCTATCGTGTGTCGCCTGTGGTCCTTTTCTTTTTACGATCGACGAAACTGTTTTGCATAAGGGGCAGTGCTTTCGTCTCTGCTAGTATCATTTGGAGCAGCTTTCAACTGGTAGTACTATAGACAAATATCTTCTATGCATTATTCATGGTATCATCGAACATTATGGAGTGTTTCCTCTTTCCGTATTATCATTATCGCACTTGTTGTGTTTTCAGCCAGGTACTGTTTATTTACGTATAATATTGTACTTACCTGATTGCTTACTTACTTTGGGAGAAGGGAATATTTCGCAGTCAGTGTGAATATCATGTTGTGCAATCTGTAGTTTCGTCTATTGTCTTTAACATACATTTTTTGTGGAATATTTCTAAGGAGTTTGTTTGAAACAAATGTACTCTTAAAGTACGTCTCTGAGTCTCTTCTAGACGAAATACATTGCAACCATCATAAACATCACTTCTGAAAATGGCCATCATGAGCTCAGTATTTGGTCAGATTTGATGCACGAAATAACTAATCTTGCATCTATACTAGTAAACTTCGTTCTTGAATAACTCCAAACTGTTTCACTGACACGTTTGGGGGGTTACAATAAATGGTTCTAGCTGCAGGCAAAAATGAGGTCTGTCCAATCACAGATGGCTTGCAAAGAATTGGTATACTTACCGGAATTATGGTGGTGAAACGAAATGTATGCTACCGGAGCATACCGTTTTCAACTCTCCGTCGGTCCGGGGGGCCGGGCCCTACGTTACAGTGGGTATGTGTTGCTGTTCGCCATTTGGATTCCAGTCTTGCAAGCAAAAAACGTGGAGCACGAATGTTTAGATGGTGGGTTAGTATGCATAAACTGTGCATGTGCAGAACGTTCCCGGTGTGATTGTTCTAGTATTCGTGCGGTTTGTTATGTCAGTGTGAAGTTAGTTAGGTCGAGTGACGACGCTTTATCTCCAAATTCGTTTTGCTTCGCTTTTTAAGCCATTTGTCGGTCGTGGTATAAATTGAGTGCCAAAAGTAAGAAACCCCTGGGTTATGCTCTGATCGTCAAGAGTGCATTTCGAGGGCAGTCAGATTCACTGTGTATGTTGCATTGGCATGAAGGAGGATGGAGAAGACTAGCAAACGGTGGACAGCTTAAGGCAGCGGGTGTGCATAAGTTGATTTCCGAGGGCATTCTGCATACGAAGCGAAGGTTCCACCTCGGGGAGCCCTAGCTCAAACGAACTGACGAACGAGATTATTCCTGAGGCAATGCTGTCTCGTTGTCGTCTTTGCTGCGTTCTTGTGTTCAATTTTCGACCCAAAGAACGTTAGCGTATTTTTTGTGGGAGGTGGAACGGAGATGATGGTGTCCGTTTGGCCCCGACAACAAGCCGCCAATCTGTTCGCGGTTGGACGATCGTCTATCTGTGTGCTCCTTGCGCAAAGGCCCGTCTCATCCCGCCTGTCTATGCCTTCCAATATTCCGGTCAAAGTCGTCGAATGAGGCGCACGAGATAAACGTACCGCTTATAACGGGGGTTTGTGGAAATTGGGAATTTTAAACTGTGGAGCAGTTTGAGAAGTTCACTCTGCTGATTGCTTTCTGGTGATTTTGATTCCATATTTTCCATGTGTGTATGGTGGATTAGGATGGAAGAGGCATTAGTGGGAGATTGGTTAGGCAGGAGACCGCCAGTAAGACATCGTTTTGACCTAGCGTAACGTATGTTTATACGAGAGAGCGGGTGAGATTGTTTGAGTCGAACTCTATGTAGAGAATGCGCGCCGGCTGCTGCAGGCTTCCAAGGCGCTAGATTGCGCTCTAATGCGTTCGTGCCGAGAAACATGCAGCAGGATCACATGCCGATGACTTGAGATGAGTCGGCATCATCAAAATTATTGGGTGCTGGGCGTTAAGCATTGACGGAATAAATAATTCTTTTGTATCGCCCGTCTGGCATCGAAACACGTGGCGTATTGCAAATGATTTTTGTATTTTTTTCCAAATATTTCCCACCATTTCATAGGGTGGAATACACATTTCGCGGGTTTTATTCTTTGTCATGACAGTTTGTATCAATCATTCCAGCCTTCTAGGTTTGTGTTCGTGTTGAATCAGTTAATAAAGTACTTTGTACCACTTAAAGAATGTTGTGTAGTGTGTGTGTGTGTCTGATTTTAACCCATATTGCAGTTTGAAGCGACCAAACATGTAAAGCAAACAATATACAGTGAGTTTGAACCACGGTGGGCCTCTTAGTTCGTGACGATTCATTGGTGATTCATCTGTTATTTGTAGAAGGCATATATGGATTTCCAGCATGCGGATACACTTGATCGTCGCGGGAAATATGACTCATCTCGGAGTAAAATGTTGTCCCATTTTCTTGGTCTTGCAAAAACTTAGAGGAAATTTGGTACTGGAGAAGTTAGCTTGAGCTTGTGCCGAGCCCTTGTTGGACGCACAATGTTTCCCGGTTTGCATCGCGCCATTTCACTCTAGCATTATTACAAAAGAATAGCGCACCCCAGCATGATCAGAGAGTTTCATCTATCACCATCTCTGTCGGACCTGCAGGATTCGGGAAGGTGTTTTTTTTATGCAGTCGCAGCCACAACGAATGAATATGTGTGCGTGTATGCGTTGAATGTGCACAGGTGAAGGAAATGTGTGCGTTAGTATGCGTGCGCGTTTCTCTCCACGAACGAACAAAGAAGAAAGAGAATGATATTTGCTTCTCTGTTTTTCATATTGCTCTCCTCTTCTGTTTTACTGATTTGCACCAGCGGTAGACACATCGCGTTCGTGGTGGTTGTCTGATCTCGCTATATTTGCAGGAAAGTGGGCTTCTCTTTTCTCTTTCATCTGACGGTTCTCTCATTCTGTGTTCGACGTTCGTGCTGTGAAGAGGCGTTCAACTCCCGTGAGTTTTGTTTGCTGAGGATTTCTACCGTTTTTTTTCCTGCACGGGCAGGGATGATATTTTAGTGGTGATCAGCCATTTTTGACGATATCGGAGGCTTAGGAATAGGGCTGTGTGCTTTTGGCCGGTAAAAAAAACCTGTGCTGGAAATTGGTGTTGAAAGTGTGTGTGTGTGTGTGTGTGTGTGTGTGTGTGTGTATAAGAACGTATGAAACTTAATGAAAAGCAGTAGCAGTGGATCTTTTAAAAGGCAAAAGCATGTTAAAGTGAATCAGGGTGATGCATACGGCATGTGTCACTAGCTGTGAATGTCTTCTGACACTGTTTAAGTTGTTCTCGTGTAATTCAGAAAGAATGCAAATTCCGCAGTGTGATTCATGGATAACTCGATGAATGTTTGTGCAATTGAGCAGTTAAAGTGTTTACCGCAAACGCGTAATAGAGCCATCAGACTAAAGCAGACTGTGCTGCTTTACGCGTGTCCTCAATCACCAGGACGCTAGTTTTGACATGGAAGTGTACAAAAGTTAGACAATGAACCCTCACTCCCCTCCCAGCATCTTTCTGCAACACCTCACGGGGGTGGCTGGGGCATCCGGATTTTCCCTCTGTGGAAATAGTGCTGCCCTTTTGTTCGGACTGTCTCGTTTCTTCAGCATCGGCGTTCAAGCACGTATGGGGTGGCATCCATAGAAGGGAAAATTATCCCTGATCTTCTCAACAAGAAAACCAGTGTTTGAGCATTTTCCGAGCACAAACAAAATGCTCTGGCTTTCTCGGATTCATTTCTCTCTCTATCTCTCTCTTATTCGTTCTCTGGATCTGTGACTGGATTTTCCTGTGATGGAGGGAATTGATCCCTGGCGGTGGTAGCTGCTTCTCCACCAACCATCTCGGCTCTAATGCACCATCTCGTGATGGCGGTGGTAAAGTTGCCCGGTTTTGGGAGCAGTACGATCTTCCTCTTCTGCGCGAGGTTGTTTTCCGCGTGTTACGGGTTGTTCGCTTTCCTCCAACGAGGTCAGTGTTCAATTTGACCGTTGCTTTTTATGATAGCCAAGTGAGTTTTGCTGTCGATTTGAATTTTCCACACTTGACTTGGCATGAGGCTTTACGCCTATTTGTGCCGTTTTTTTTGCCTCTTTTCTTTGGTTTGTGTCGATTTAGCCGAAGCCATCGGAAGGAGTGTTAACTTTTTTTTTAATGCATAATGAATTTTACCCAAAAACATAATTTCTTGTGGCCCGATCCAATTGCGTTCATCACATTAATGGTTGAAATTTGACCATTACAAAATTTCATTCACCGTCACCTGAAGTGTCGGGTGAATAGATCAATGTAAAAAGGCATTTTCGAGAAAGATCTTCCTTTGTGTTGGTTGCTACCTGCTGCAAAGCTTCCAAGAGGATTAAAACTATGTTTTTTTTTCCAAACTATTTCGATACCGACCGGTCCATCAATACGTTGAGTTAATGCGACTAGAACTAGTTTGGCGGTACCCGTAACATGCTTCCTATAAATTCTACCCAGAACTTCTTATCCGTTGGGATTCTTTGGTGAAGGCTACGTAATCTGACGTCCTTTGCCTGCTGTGGATCTCGTTCCTTTCCTTACGGTATTACCCATAACACTCGTCATTAAGCCATTCATTCGCGAGCTTCTTGTGCCGGTCGAATCTTATCGGCATCTCGCTGGCAAAAAAGGAAGAGCATGCGATGACTCCCTGGCTGCTTTAGAGCCGTCTGTACCGGTTTCGTCCTGTGCTACCACCGGTTTATGTCGTCCTATTCAAGATTTTCTTTTCTGCCCACGTTATTTCGTTCTCGTTTTGTGTTCGCGTTCATTCCCGTTTGCGAATGTCTCACTCTGTGTGGGGTGTGTGATTGTATGTTGTGTGCCGTTGGTGTACCTGTATTTTGCGCGTGCGTCCCCGCTACGCATCAGAAATGTACAGAAAGGCACAAGTGTGAAGGATGTTTGAAATACGCAGGCACCAGAACCGGCATACCGCATATTGAACCCAAAGTGACTATCGCGGTGCAACAAGAGGGAAATATCGTAGAAGGAGGACGAGCGGATGCTGGCAATAGATTGTATTCTCTTTCATTAGAATCCACCCAGGAACAGGGTAGACCTTTTGCTGCACCCTTCAACCGAGAATGAATCGACTGGTCGTTGCAGGAAATGCAAAGGCAAAGTAAAAATACACACAAACATACTCACCATAGCTGTTCAAATTCGCGACCAAATCCCCCCAGTAACGAACGAAGACGCCAAAGCGTAAAGATGAAGAGGTAGTTCTAAAAAAAAACCACAACAACTTCTCTACATTTACGCGAAGAAATTGCAGTGCAACGCGTTAGGTTTCCGTATAGCAGACTCCGTCGAAACGCTCTTCAAAGTCTTTTTGTTTTTATTCATCCTTTAAGTAACTTGTGTGTAGAAAAAGGTAAAGAAGCCAAACCAAAAGACGAACATATGCAACGTGATGGGAGTCCCTCCGCGATGCTGCCTTGGTCAAACAAAAGGGTGGAAAGTGATGAGAGGAGAGAAGGGAATTGCAAGTGAACTTGCGTGGATGTAAGATATGGACCAACAAAACATTTAGACAAAAACGGAGAAAAGAGAGAAAAAAGGGAGTAAGCTAGTAGGAAGCAGTGGTAGTGGAGGAGCAACAAAGGCGTTTAATGTTTGGTAGCAAAAGTTTGCAAAAATATTTACTTTTACAAGTTATGAAAATAAGATAAACACACAAGACTTCGGCTGTGGTCAGCTTTCGTTACATTTTTTTTTGTGCAGAAATTTGAACCCATTTTTTTATTGATCACTATATGTTCTTTAAAATCCTTTCATCCTTTGTTCTTCATGGCAGCAATTTAATAGTGCGAGTGAAAAAGTGTTTTGTATACGAGTGCACGTATCAACCGTGATTATTAGCACTATCGGAAAGCGATCGAAAAGTGCGTGAATAATACTTACGAAGATAATAGCGTTGAGAGTGTATTTGCGTAGCATATTGGGCCCCAGAGTGCGTTGGTGACGAACCGTGTTACTAAAAAAAACAACGTTTTCTCAAGGTTTAAAGGAGCGAAAGTTGTTAGAAGAACGCTTTCTAACCTGAAGGTGCTGAGGTGAGGAATATCCTGTCGACGAGCAAATTTATCAAAGTGTGGCCTTTATTTTAAAAGTAAGTAAGACTTCCAAAATTTACTTCCAAAATGAAATCTCCATTCTATGGAGGTATGGGTGTGTCTTTTGTAACATTCAACGGACCTCTTCTTGCCTGTGGGTGTTAAGTAATGATGGCTATTTTATGTATCGTGCACATAAAGAGATGGGCGGTGAATGTTAACATTTTGTACAGACAACAATGATTAAATATCGAAAAAAAAAACAATCTAGAGTTCACCTTAAGATTTTTTGATATGAAATATGGTTTGAAAAACTACTCTCTCATTCCAAAATTCTGACACGCAGCGGAAAAGGAAATGGAAACGAAATACAATATCCAGCATTGCTTGGGCCGACTTTTCCATTTGGCGTACGACATGTCAAAACTCTCGCAACATATCATCTTACTTCCGCGCAACTTCTCGTACAATTATGATAGCATGCACATGCATATCCCTTAGCTGCATGTTGTTGTGTGACTTCTTCTGTCTATCACGACTAACACGGCATTGGGGGGGGTCGTGAAAATGCTGTCCGGACTCCGGAGCCTCAGCTACATGAGTAGGTCCCGAAACATAGGGGGGAAATTTAAAACTTTTTTTTTGTGTGTGCCTTCATATTCAACGAGTGCGCTTCTCTCTCTGTCAAATGCATCATGTTTCAAGTCGAGTAATTATAGGTCACGCGGCTTGAAAGATCGGTTCGCTTTATGAAACATTTACCAACAAGACGTATTTAGTGTGATGGGTGGATAGGGCAAGGAGGGAAATCATGAAATGAAACGCACAATTTCAACATAATTGGATTGATTCGGTCGGTCGGTGTTGGTGATGTTTTTGTCTATGCCTTTTTTTACTGCTTCCCCTTACGGCACTTTAACAGCTTTCTTAATCTTACATTTTGCGAGCGAAATCTCATTGCAGCGCGTTGTGTACAAATGGTTTAATTATTTGTTGATTTTTTTTTAACAAAAACAAATATCTTCCACACTTTCTGCGATCGAGAGCAAGATCGGTATCCATTCTGCGGTTTTACTTTTTGCTTTACACGATTTAACATGATTCACTTGACTGAGCTAAATTGTGTTCAATATATCGCGGTGGCCGCATCGTGTTGGTATCAAAGAGAGAAGATGACGGGAGATGGGATTTACGCACTCAGTGTGTGTTTGTTACATTAGTCAGCGATTTTTTTTACTTTTCCCTAACCAAGTAACTGTATTCCAAGGGACAAAGCTACTTATGGCTTTGCCTGCTAGCTAACAAGCTGTGTTGTTTCACTTTTGTTGGACTGCGGTTGGAATTGTTGAAGAAGTTTTTTTGTTGTTGTTGTTGTGGAAAGGTGGTGGGAGGAATAAACAAATGTATCTTCTAGTATTAGAGAAAAGGGTGGATGATGATGGGTATACGCTGCGGTGAGCTTATGGCATGATGGAAAATTTTCTTTACCAAGCATTTGCAAGCGGAAGGGTTGTAAGCTGTAACAAAAAAGAAAAAAAAAAGATCCATTTAAATGAACATACAATAAACAGTGTCCAAACGAGGCAGATGGATAGTTCACCACTAACGATCATGGGAAATTCCTATGCCTTTGTTAGTAAAGTTCACAATGTATCAAACATTACACAGGAGAAAGCACAAGTTATTTTTTAATCATGCACATAACTAATGCATGTAATATAGTTAATTTGCGAGTTATTTTAATTTAAACTTTGTCGTTGCGGGCCAAAGTAAAAATAATTATTTTGAGGAAACTATAACTCTGTTTACTGTACTGTCCTGCAATAAGGCATTACATTTCTCTAGTAATTTAAAACGGCTTAAATAAATAATATTTAATTTAGTGCAATTAGCTAAAACGCACTTATTTTCCGCTCATTGAATATCCGCGACCTGATACAGAACTTAAAACATATTTTCGCAACTAATAACCAGAGGCTCTGCTGCAACCCGTTGTTCTGATGCATAATGGTTTCAGGTTCTGGCGTACATTATGTCTGCCTCAATGCTTCCTCTATGTTGACTGAATTTCTCTTCGCGTGGGAAGAAATGTACCATTGAGCAGCTGTCCGTAAGAAAACACAAAGCAGTACTTATCTTTAGTCCCGGTAGCCGCTACCAAGCTACCATACCGTGTGCCAAGTTATGTTGGACTCTCCCGGAACACACGCGACGACACGATGATGATGATGATGATGATGAAAAGATAAACGTTTTTAACACTCAGCCTCGAAGTATATACGGAACGGCGAGGAACACGATAGAGGGATGCAGTGAAGTTATAAGTGCAATAACTTCAACAGCGTTATTGCTCTTGTTCGTTGACGCTCGCGTCAAATTGCCTCCAGGCCAAGCGGTGGATGAAAGATAACTCCTTTTGTGAACCTATCAGCGATTCATCGTGTACTGTATGTTGCACTTCTTAATTCAATTGTAACAGTTGAAGAGCACTTTTGTCCAAAGATCTTCCTTACCTATTGCTAGTGTGAGATTT
>KI423032.1:0-26950 GCA_000473375.1 Anopheles culicifacies | reverse complement strand
GAAAAAATCAGCATTGAAACATCCTATACTTGATGTTGTTTCCAGCTTATATTGTGCACTAACATCATACAACATGTATCATACTAGACAATAGAAAAAACCACCAATTTTTTTAAATCAACATGTACACCACAACCACAGTTTCGTAACACTCAAGGAAATGCATCATTCAACTAGAAGGTTCATCTATTTTTCTCTCATCACTGGAAATATGTAAACAATTCATCATCTTCAACGGTGCAAACTCCGAAGCACACCATAATGGTACAGAAAATGAACGAAAGAATTGAAACTAAAGAAAACAATTCGTCCCTTTCTAAGCCATTTTTTACAAAAAAAAAAAAAAAACGGAAACGCCATCGTCTGGATTTTTCCTCAGCTAAGCAAAGCTTTTTTATTACGTTCAGCATTTTTATTATAATGTTCTTCTGTCCTGCGCTGATCTTGTGACTTGGGTAAGACGAAAGAAAATAAGGCAAATGAAATTTCCCTCAAACATCCTCTTGCAAGAATAAAAGAAGCACACGAATAGCAACAAATTTGCCATCCGCAACATACTTTTGCGCTCGAAACCGGCAAGCAATGGTGCCACTATCAACTTCACCTTGTCATATTTTTCTCGTTCGCTTTCGTTATTGTAAGCAAAAAGCAAGCAAGCAACACCGACCATACACACAGGTTTCGCCAAGACGGAGTGGTTTTGTGAAGTATAATTTAGGTTCCGTGCTTTTCTAACACAAACCCTTGCTGCTGGTTCTACTTCCGGTTCAAGGTGTAAGAAAGGTGTGTCCTCAAACTTTACCACCATTTGTGGGAAGCAAGATAAAGTGATTGAACTTTTTTCATAACTGATCCAAACGATGTGCTTTACGGTTTCGAGTTGAAGGAAAACACTTCCATCAGTTGTTCCGAAGCGCAGCATGGACATGAAGTAGTTTCTGCTCAGCTTCCATTCTGCTATAATATCCTTCTCGTGTTTTTCCTACTGACCCAATGATTTCGTTCCTTCGCAAAAACCAGGAAGTTGTCATTATGTAACAATATCACATAATGAGTGCTTCAAACTTTTAATAATATTGCTAAAATATGTTGTTTGCTCTTCAAGAGACCATCAAATTATGGCAGTCGATGTCTGGCGACAGTCCTTCGCCAGTTTTGTGTACGATTCGGTCGATAGAAGCAAAGGTACACCATTTCCTAAAGGCCTTGAAAACTTAGCACCATCCTCGATTTAGCGCGGATGCTGCCGTTGTTTTCGTTGTTACAAACACAAAACTATCTCTGTGTATTTTCTTATGTTGTACACTCAATTTTCAATATGTTCTGCTTCACCTTTCTTTCGTTGCCAGGACACAACAAATTTGTTCAGTTCTTCTCGAGTACGTATCTGATTAGTACTCGTTGACTAATTTTTAGTGATTGCAAAAGTTTTTCGCTCTCCCATAACAAACAAAGTTTCGATTGTCTGTTTCAAGATGAACAAATCATATTGTACATAAATATTAAAAGCACCGAAATACATACAGACATATACAAATAATAACCTGGAGCAGCAAAAGACTACTCGGTGGTGTAATGATATCAGTGCCGGTCTTTCACATGACGGATCCAGGACCAAAATCCCGTCCGGAACGTAAAGTAATTGTAATACAGTTTGATTTTTCTAAGAAAAATACTACGACTGATATTTTTAAGTGATTCAATAACATATAATTACAAACCTACTTATGTTTGTACTTCCGATGGTTAGCTAAAGGAGTTATGTATTTGTATAAAAACATTTTCGAGGAAGTTTACGACAAACACACCTGTCTCTATGCCCAAAAATCATAAAACACATTCCATTAGTTGTGCCAAATAGCTTGACACTAAACAACAATTGAAACAGCTGTTTCAAATTTCCCACCCATCACCACCTGTATGTATGTGGTAGGAAATGGTTGAAGAAAACTCCTCACTCAGGAACATTTATCCATTGCTAACAGCTGTTTGCGATGTAACAATCCCATCTATGGCATCTTTGCCGTTTGCCGAGAAGACCGATAAAAAAGCGGCCATTACATTTAACGAAGGAAACGGAGCGTAATCGCACCGTAGCTCTGCCATTGCCCAGTGCACGGGGTTGCAATCTGCTAAGGAATAAATGCAAAGCGCAGCTGCAATGTGCAATAAAATAAACTGCTCTGTGAAAAATATACTCCTATCACAGAAGTCTTACCATTAGAGATTGAACTACTTAAAATGAACCTCTCAGAAGCTGAATAATTTTGAACGTTATTGTATTTGTAACAGACCAACCATCCCTTGAATCCTTTACTTAGCTGACCTATGTTTGAAAATAATCTTTAAAATAATCCAGAAAACAAGCCGATCATATTCAATTTAATGGTTTTGTTTTGGAACCGTGCATCTCTTCTAATGATAATATCCTTATTGTCTCAAGGGGAAACAAATTGATTTATCTCTTACTGGGAAGGTGTGCATCTTACAGGTGTTGCTAATTTATCCCGCATTCTCCAGGCGACAGCTTATTGCACTAGGAAAATAAGTTGCAATTATTCAAATGCACCGCGACTGAACGGAAGATTGGAGCTGCATTTGAAGTTGTTTCTTCCAAGAAACAAGCTGTACTACTTTATTCGCTTTGTATGTAGGGTTTCGTTTTTGTGCTGTACACAAAATGCTAATCATGTCGTGCAGCACCACCAGGATCATTGCATGTTTGCTACCGACTACGGTATAGCATCTAGGAACAAAGCAACTTTGTAAAAGTGCCCCAAGGAGAAGAAGTTCAGCCATCCTTTAGCACGAGCCTGAGAAAAGAGCAAGTGCCATAGTATCCTGATAGTCGGGTGTGAGAAAAGTCATAAAAATGGGAAATACAATTTTTACAAACACAAACACTTCCTGGTTTACTGTTTTTCCTCCACCGGGCTTGTACATAAAGCGAATGGAAAGTGGAATTTTATTTTTAAATTTATCTACCGAACCGCTCGTTTTCTTTACCTAACGAAGTCAACAAGGCAGTGTGATGCACTCATGCCTTCCGTAGCTTGAGAACACCAAGAAAAAGGGGTTTTGCTGTTATGAGATTATGGTATGGTCTGCTTTTATTTCCTTGCCCAGCCTTTTTAATGCACCAAAGCAAACAAGTGCCCTTTCCTGAGAAGACGACACAGAAACTCTGTAACAAAACAGTCCCTCGGGGTGTCCACTTCGATGATTGAGTGGCATAAGAGTTTACTCCACGAGGAAGATCCGGCCTTCGTCAAAAACCTAACTTTATTTCCTAGTCATCTTATCTCACACCTCATGAAAAAAATATATATGACACGCTTCAACATGGGCAGCCTTGTCAGATTGTCCTTTGCTCCTATTTGTTTGTTAGTTTTTTGTTGTGGAATCGCCCGCGTAAGATCTGACAGCATAGTTTTGCAACAAGGAAACTTTTATCATTTATATGATAATCGATGGGGGCCCATTAGCATCGTCGTCGATCGCTTAGATGGGATATGAACATTTTATGCATCGCTGTTATGAGGAGAAGACTGCATTGAATAACGAAGTATTATTATATAGTTTCAAGAATGGTGAGGTGCACATAAACAAAGGGAAATTCCGTTATGCTCCTTTGCTTTATGACATAATTTGTGAGTCCTGGACTTTACGTGAACTCCTTGAATCCTTAAGATGATTCATGGAGAAGAAAACTAGTTTAGCTTAAGCAAGTCTTCACACAAAATATAATTTATCAAATATAACGGGGAAAGTTATCCAAATCGTCAGTTGAAACGATAGTGAGAACGTGAATAGTAAAAAGGTGTCGGTCTTCAAACGACAGTATCGATAATTCTCTTCGATACGTGGTATCAATAAGTGTAGTAAGCCATTATGTGGACGCCCGTTACGCCAAACATGAAGATAGTAAAAAGAATACAATAAAGAAAAATTCCTTATGAATATTAAAAAACACCAGTGTCCTCCACAAACCTTCCTCACACATGTATAGCGTTGCGTACAATAATAATTCATACAGAATGGAAATTGTTCCAAATGTCCTGTTTCGGCCCTTTCTGTCTGGAGCGATTTATTTAAACAGTTCAAGCAAAAGCCTAACCCATTCAGGGCTTTATCCGATTATTGACTCTCAATCAACAATCAACCTTTAACGCAGAAAGAACCATCAACGGTGGAGACCCTTGGGAGAGAAAGAAAGGCAAACCACGGAGACATCCCTTCGATACGTTTTCAAATAAAATTCGAATGACACAGGACGACGACTACATTAGAACAAGGGGAACGAAAGCCGAATCTTGCTTTAAGTGGTCCATTTCGGCGAAAAGTCGCTAAGGGCGAATGCTTAAACATGTTGAATCCTGTCTCAATGTTTACATTGGTGAATGTTAATATCCTCATGTTTAGAAGCTACCGCATTGGAGACCATCAAAAATCGCCCTCGGGTTGAAGCCGCAATGTTTTTCTTTTATTTACATGCTTCTATTCAGGTTTCGTTCCATATAATAGCTTAACGCCTCTTGAAAGTCTAGAAGGTCAAGATAAGATTGCAAAAAAAAAGCATTTCTGATAAACAAAACAAACAAGATTTGCTAGTCACTAAAGGAGCAGTAAGGTTGAAGTATGTTTTATCTCCTTCGAACGTATAAAATCTCATTTTATTTCATTTATTCTATTCTTTTTTTATCATTCAACATGGCACAAGCCACACTATAAAGGTTACGACCGTCGATGCACCTCAGACAGTTGCCTTTTTGGCTTTAGGAGATCGTCTACCGGTTGGCCACAGAATATGAGGATGAAATATTTTGCTCATTAAACGGAATTACGTATACGCTCTCATGAAGAGTTGTATACCGAACAACTTTTGAATTTATTTCTTTTGAGTGTGTCTACTTGTCTACCTGCGCACGGCTGTTAAATGAAATGTGTGTTTGGATATTTTTTTTATGTTTTGGAGATCAGGTTTTCGTTCTTCATGACTGAAAAAATACAACTTTGGAAAATTACGAATCTCTTTCAATCTACACTACGGTAGTTTCTATAAAGTACATATGAAAATGCCGTTGTTTCATTGCTTTCAGTTTATTTCTACAAAGGCACACAATTTCAAAAGTACCACTCCACCTTGGTGGAACCCTCTTTCAAGCACCAAAACAGTACTTTTGCAGTTAACTCGAATATCTTGCATGCGAACCAACCAAAGAATTCTATCCTTTTCCTGCACACCCCTAATTTCACTTATTTCAAGCATTGTTCCGGAGGCTATGCTTCATTTGACTTTTATTGCTACTGATTGGATTCAGTTGATTGTATGTGCTGTCCTGCGCCATAGCGGTATGTTTTCGCTGATTGCATTTCCTGGTGCTTGTAGCTAAATATGAAACTCATTGCGCCATTCATTCGAAGCGTGTCTTAGCTTATGAATGCTGCTTACCCTCACAAAAAGTACACTTTTCGAACGGAGATATAAAAAAACAGGCAAGGAAAGTAAGTAATAGAATTAAGGACAAACGAACAGAGGCTCTGAATAAAGGGCGTACGCATCATCGTAACTGCTTTTATGGTGATTTTTGTGGTCTATTGTTAAACGCAAAAAAAAGAAATAAAATCAGAAGGTAGAAACACTGCCCTATCCAACACAACAGCACACTGGACGGAATTATTACACGACAAACTTATTGAACGCTTCAGGGCTTCGGTCGACCAGAAACGATATCTAAAGAATAAATGCAAGATAGACGGAACAATGATTTAATATTATTGCGACATGCTTTGTTCCCTGATGCTACTTAATGCACTACTTGATCCTTGTTTAAATGCATCAATTTACTGTTGCTATTTTTGTGGCAAAATGTGTTCAACAAAGTAGGCAAAGAAGTCAAATTTTTAGTAAAACATCGATATAACTTCATAAACACTATACTTTTGAAGACACACACTAAACAAATTTTACCTTTTATTTCGTCACAGTTTTTGACATTTTCCTGCAGTCACTTCTCCCGTACTATTGTTCTTCCTTTTTTTTTGCGAATCCGAAACGCCAATGGCAGCAAACGACAAATTTAAATAAATTTCATTTGCCGGCACATCCTTGTTGCGCCTTATTTGCGCTCCCCTCTTTGTGTTGATGTCTTCTCGATTCCGCTTTCAGCACCCTCTCGCCCTTTCGGTGCTATACATGGCTTTAAGAAAATTCATTCACCCTAAGGCATCAGAGGGCATCAAACAAACACCACAATGCATAAGAGGGATTCAATCATTCATCACTACGTTTTCCCTTTGGCTTCATGACACGGCACCCACCGTGTCTTTACTAAGTGTGATTGTTTCACCCACTTTAGAGGTAACGGTTTACGCCAAGAAGGTTTTTGTATAATAACCAAAATAGCTTCAAACCTAGAAAAAGGCATGTGTTAGTTTTCCCCTTTTTCAAATTTCTTGCCGGTAAACTTGTTTGCGTCAGCTGGCATTAAACCCCGAGGAAAATATCATAGCCCGCCGCAAACCACACTCACTGAATCAACCGAGATCCAATTAAAATCTCAACACGCTGGTTTTATTTGATGTAAAAATCAATGTCATATGTCTTCGAGTATAGAAACGCTACGTCGGGGGTACACGCGTCACATTAGTATCGGTAACATGGCTTATTAACTAGAAGGGTAAATTGCCTTCTAGGAAGCAATTGTGGTTGACAGTTGCAAATGCTGAATTCTTCCAAATTTATTATTTTATAATGTTTCCATTTTTCAAGAGAGTTAGTATTAAAATGAAATATTGCAGCAAAACTCAGCTCTCTCAACTTAATAAAACTATGTGCATATCATTAATCTAACCACCTAAATCATCTCAACCCACGAAATGGCCAAGAATGCTGCAATAGAATGTTTTATGTCTGAAACGCGTCTCGCTAATTGTTAGTGAGCTACGTATTCCTTTATTCAGCCTTATGGTAGCGATGATGGTGAATGAAATTAAAATTCCTTGCTGGTTTTCCGCTATCCTGTGCCTGTACTTTACTCCCAACGACCCTCCAGCTTTTAATTGATCCTATCATTTTTCCTGATCTTCTTTTATTTATAAGAGTATTTTTGTTCTACAACGACCGCCTATGGCCGACATTGTTGGAACAAATTGAAAATCTTTTCGCCGGGAGAAGGTTCTAGCCATCGATCAAAGGGGTAAGCCAGTGTTAAAACGATACCAAGCCATCCTCAACGAGAGATGGGTTCGTTGTGCGGTTCATCAGTATCATTACTACGTTCATCGGCCTATATGCGTTAGGAGCTCCGTCTATACTAGGGAGATTTCAAATATTTGTTCTTCCTGCTCTAAAGCCATCAAGGAAGCAGACGAAGATAGTTTTTGATAAACACCAGCAGTTGCCTTAAATTATTCAAATTTATTTCAAACCATTTAAGAGCACATCCGCACCAACAGTCTGCTACTCTAGATTTAGTTCTCGAAATTATCTAATGCTGACCATATCATACGCGAAATGGGTGGTGTAACCCCTTTTCCATTTCCTGCATGGCTAATATGAAAACGTGGAAACAGCAACATTAAATTTTATCTTTTATTAACCATCTAAATGAATTTAAATGGTCTCCCCCGGCTCGTGTAGCCTTATCACAAACGAAACCATAGAAAATCGGCATGTAATAAGGAAAAACTTATGCCCGTAAAGGTTTTCGAGCGCCAAAACGGACCTTTTTCTGTTTTGTTCATCTATTTTAAACTGCTGCTATACATTTGTACACATGTAAGTGATCAGGAAGTTTAAACAAATGTAGGGTAGGGGTTTAGTACCTTGCTCAAGTTTTTAAGTACGAAATATCGAAAACCATAACTAAAGGGGTTACCCCAGAGCGAATGGAATTCTTCAGGCTGGTGTGAAAAATCGATTTCCTCGCCCAGAAAGGACAGCAGTAGCAAACGATTTGAGCCGCAACCCTTTGGGGCTGAGTGTCTGATTTTATGATAAAAGCTATCGCGTAAAAAGAAAACAAACCCGTACTTTCTTTAAGAAGTCGAATCATAAAAGCAAGAACGCATATACACACACGAACACAAACCCAGTTCATCCGCAAAGCAATAAAACGGGTTACGCTACACTGTATATCCGTGGTAAGGAAGCACAGAAAAAATACGAAAAACAATAGTATGAGTATCCTTTCTCCCACCAGAATGAAATTACGTGAATGGGTTACTGGGGCCCCTGGTGAAAGAAGGCATAAAGGCTTGATGGTGGCAAAAGCCATTCACCACCATTGGAACGGTAATCAAATTTCACCGATTCTTGCCGAAACTAAAGAAGTGGACACCCTCCAGACAAGCGAGTAAACAGAAAATGTTAGTGAATAATTTAAATTGATATGGAGATAGGTGCTCCTATGCGGACAGTCGGGGCAAAAGATAGGAAAGCAACTTAAAGTCAGACTGATGGTCAGCTAGGAGTTGGATAAAAATGACTACTATTAAGGCGCAAAAAGGAAGAGTTTCCTTCGGAAGGGCCATCCTCATACCCCTTTCAACGCAACGGTTAGGGTCAAGAAGCAAGGGATGCATTTAAATGACCCATTTAGGTGTGATAATTTATCAGTGAAACTGGAAAACCACGATAGGGTTGGAAGAAGATGCGAGGATTTACACATATGAAGAAAGGAAACCGTTCTGGGTAATTTGTAGTCCCACCGAAACGGTCATAGATTGTGATGAACATCCTTATTTCCTGTAACCAAAGGAAAGTGTGTTTGATAAACGGACCAAACGTTACAGATAAGATCGTTCCATTAGGAGCGTGCTGGATGATTAAATTGACAGTATGCAGGTTGTTCAATAAGTATGTTGTCTACAATTTTCAAACACTCTCTACAGGGATCGGAGTATTACAAACCAATGTAGATACATATTATTCATTTGCACTCAACGAAAAGTAGTTAAAATATTGGAGGAACACTTACTGTCTTACTTTTTTAAACAAGCCCGTATTATAATAACGCTTTGAACTTAAACATTTAAACTACCCAAGATCAGCAAAGGGAGGACACAGTCCTAGCTGCTCATGACACATCTACTAAATAAGGTGTAATATGGACTAATCATCATAAACGATGAGCATACCAAGGGTGGGCAAATTGAGCAGGGACGAGAAAGATTTATAATGCCTATTTTCATCCCTTGGGAAAACAAACGTTTCCCAGAAAGGTCCGACTGACTACTTGGTGTATGTGTGTGAGTAAGAGATGGTTGGCCGTAGTTGTAATTAAGAAATTATCCATTATCTGCATAGCTGAGTTTGAGATGCGCAGGGCAAACAGCTGGCATGCAACATACCTTACGGTTTTCACCCTCCTGAACGTAGGACGTTTGCAGCTCGTTCAAGATGCTTCCGTATGGGAAACTTTTACAATCTCTCATTGACACTTGCACAAACAGCAGAGCAGTGGTGAAGATGGTGCCCAAAAAACTAGTTACAAGAATCATAAAAACCAAACCAAAACACATTACAGTGCACGAACTTTCGGTAAGCGAGCTTGAGCAGGAGTAAAAACAGCAAACAAACGACATCCTGAGAAAATAACCCAAAGATACTGGGCATTTCTGTACAACCTCACCATGAACGGAGCATTCCTATTAAAATCCCTAACAAGGCCTAAGCACCATAGCAGTTTAGGAACCGTTCGGAAAGAAGGACGGTTGCGTTCACACAGAGGGTTCAGAAACCATTACTCCCAGAATTACATTGGAAATTGTACTGTGCACGAATATTTCTGTGTGTTCTTTTCCCTAACAAAACCTGCAGCTATTTTTCTATCCAAAAAATATTTCTGCCACCACAAACATCCTTCACGTCTGAGTAGCAAAGGGTGTCCTTAGCCAGCTGTCGTGTTTTGCGTACCGTTCCTTTGCCAAACGGTAGCTGACTCGACATTAGCATACAAATGTAATGAATGTTCAGAGAGTGAGTGTAATGAATGTAGGGAAGATTTTAGCTGATACTGCAACTAACTGCATCTGGGAGGAGCACGGCTGCTTAATGCAGCCGATATAATTATGATTTAAGAGGTAGGTCTGACTGAAATAAAATAAATATTATAGAAAACAAGACAGTAAAATACACCCAGAAGAGAAGATCAATTTCAAACCAGCATTGATAAACTTTATTTAAATATGAAACGTTTACACACGTTTGCTATATTGCTGACAAAACAAAACAAGGAACTTGAATCGTGCTTCTGAAGTTGAAACATTTGTAGCAAAAACAAACAGCGTTTAATAATATGACTAAATACCACTCCGACACTAAGCTATGCCACCGACATTTAACCCAAAAAACCCAAGACAACGATCACTCGGAACAGCACAGTTGGTAGCCTGAAGGCTCTAGCGTACTTCCTGTGCTTCATCCGCAATGCTAACTATTCTCGGTGTCGGTGCATGCGTTTCCCGCAATGAAATGCACTACCACTGCCATTGGTCGGTAAACTGTAAAATGCCGGGCTTACGAATTTTCTGTGGGATGTAGTAAACATAAATAACCGAACAGCAAACATTAATTTCAGGAAGCGTGCAGCGGTGGTTTACTCCTTTCGCTTTTCAAACCCTCTACATGCTTAACGGTTGTGGAATCAACTAAAGAATCTTCCTCGAGGGAGATTGGAATGTACATACGTCTGTAAGTGTGTCGACGATTTGCCCCAGAGGGCGTCAGTTTTACGAACTGCTAAAAAACCACACGAACGCCGACGAAAGTCCGCAGTCGTCACGCTTCCATCTGAGGCTAATTTAATAAAGTCAGGAGCACTGGACAGTGGAATTGGTGGCTTTTTATTTACTACTGTTTAGTTTTCATTGAGCGCTATTTGATATAGGTCTATCTAAACATTCAAGCTTTAGTGTATTTCTCTTCACTTGGGATGAAAGTGAAGATTACCCTTTCCACTTTCAATGAATGCGCATGATAAACGAACTCTTTCTATTGTCCCACCATCCTTCAGTGTTCTTAAACTTGATGTGTATTCCTTTGATATGCCACAGCCAAAAAAAAAAAGGAACATCCAAAAGAACCCAATAGACTTTGTAAAAAATCGTATCTTTCTCAGCAGTACACAACCGTGGTTTGTATTGCTAACAATGTTCCTCAAACAAAAAGGGTTCGCAAGAAAATATTTTAATATCAACCACCAGTGTGTACCGCACTGATATGACGCTATAATCCAACCCATTTTCAAAGCGCTACCCGGTGCTATCCTTTTAATAGGCTCAGCTTCCGGGTACTGGCATCCTAAGTATCGTAACACACCAGAATCATGTCCACGCTTCTTGTAGCTTGATCCAGTTTTCCGGTTCACCAACAAAAAGGAACCAGCTTTCGTTGATTTCATGCGCTTCCCGCGATAGGCCTTCGAAACCTGGTCAGATACCTATAAGAGTCACTTTGATTCAACCAAATATCGTATACTTTTGCTATTGGCTTACCCCCTGAGACGGAAAGGGCAGCTGGGAAAGGATAACATTTTTATTGGCTCATAAAAGCTTTGCCAATCCCTTTTCGCTTTTGGGGTCGTCCTTCCGCTACAGATTTTCCTACATTCGAGTGGCTTCGTAAAATGCCGGAAATTAAAAATAATTGAACCAGCACAAAAGTGTACCGAGAGGGTTCTTCTAACCCAACGAAATACCGACCACAATTTATGCCTTAGGGCTTTCTTTCGTGCTTCTACTGCTTTGAATGTACCTTTTTATGTTAAGCAATCATGCTCTTCTTCTTTAAAGATCGAAAGCTTTCCTTGAATCGGCAAAAGCCTAAGATTAAGATTAACCAATTAAACACAATACAAAATTAAAACCAAGTTCCTTGAACAACACTTCACAAACAGTGAACTTACGATTTGAGAAATAACCTCCCATTTCTCTATTAATGGCCAACTGAGATAGTTTTGTTTTAGTCCCATGTAGTTTCCTAAGGTTGCTATGAAATAACTTCATTTGTTCTCCGTATTTTGTAACAAACTCTGTGATCAAACCTTTTCAGGAACGTAATTCAAAAATACACGTTTGGTGTAAAAGAAGAACTTTTTCTTCAGTTTAAAAAAGCAAATGGAATCTTCTTTCATTATCCGTGGCATAAAAAGAATCTTCAGGTTCGCCTCACTACTCACCATCCTCCCTTCCCTGGTTTGTGCTTCAAACTGGTTTGGCACGAAACTTAACGACCTCTAATTAATTCATGTAAAATGAGAAAATTAACAACGAATATAAATGCTGGAAAATGAGCGGGTATAACTGTCGCAAAAGGCCTCTCGCGGCTACAGTTTAAGTACTATTCCAAGTAGCAGTATAAACCAGGGGCGATAATTTTGGCGTACCATTTGCACACCGAACCCCGAGCGCTGTAAAATATGTCTCAAGCTTCTCGAAAGCACCAACCAAGGGGCAGAGTGAGCGAATCGGAGCAGGTGTGTGTGATGCCTTCGCCAAGAACTACTGTAATGAATACCTTCCAAAGAAACAATAAAAAAAACTGTGCTCGCAGGAAGCGCGAAACGATTCCTTCTACGGTCTCATTTAAGTGCCGTAGTCCGCACATTAAATCGTACAATAAATAGCTTAATGAAGTCTTTCCGTTTCATTACAACCCGTGTTTTCCTTTTTCTTCAACTAGCGAGCCTGATGTCCGATTTTCTCTTCTTGCGCCAGTTCTTACACAAACTTTGGACAAACCCAAAAATATTCTTGCTGGTAAAAAAAGAACGAACAAAAGTACTACTATAGGACCTTAGAATCCGCAAATGGTCTTAACCATTCTGCTGCAGAGCCGAGCAACTGAGTTTTGCTTAATGATCCTTGTAATTTATTCTTTTGCCCCTGCCCACTAGAAGCATGTTCAACGTTTTGATCGCCAAACGAAAAGAAGTTTTTCTTGCCACCCACAGTCTACGAACGACAATCGCAACCACAAGAACGGCTGCCGTGTCTCATAAAGATGTCGGTTTTATGACGGTGACGAACTTTGCCCGATAAAGTGAGAAGATTGATGCGTGTCGGGCACACAGAAACCAGCCACCAATAGGCGTATTTCTTTTTTCTTGCAGCAAGAGATCAAACACGTTATTGTCCAATTATCGAAGGTTAATATCTTTTCACAGAGTTAAATTGCCGGAGAGTGGATGGGGAATCAACAGGCAGTGGGTGTTCTAGATTTGATAAGTTTATGAATTATCAGCCCGATGACACGTTATTAAATTGTTCGAATTATCTTTATCTACGGACTAATGCCTTAAACTCTAAACTTTTTATTAATTTATTTTAAAGATCTTCATACACAGCTTCAAGTTGACTGGTATGAGTTTCAGATCGCTTTTGTTAATGTTCACAAAGATTCTCTACAAACCAATTGATCGTTCACTCGCAACTTAATGAAGCTACGAGCCTAACGAACCCAAACGCCTTAATGATTCTTTATCCTGAAGCACTTTTCATATTGCTTCCGAACCATCCGATAGACCTTACGAGACACAACATTCTGCTTCTTTCACCATTCGCTATGTGGTAGATCAATTTGCAATCCATCCTAAAATGAACAGAAATGCTGCAAAACCATTTGCATATCAATCAAGCAAATCTTTATTTATAAAAAGAATACCCGCTTTTGCTTGAACACATAAAACACAGACAGGCGACGACCGGACATGATTTCAATCAATGGAAAATGTGTCTTACAGAAAACAAAGTTCTGTAACCAAAGCGAGCCAGTTCCACTTCCTGTGGCATTTAAGTATGGCTTCCACGCTCATGAAACGCCATGAATCGTCTAGAAGCAATTTGCGTACGTTTGTAATAACCGAAGAATTCTCGCTCATCATCCTCGGAACACAGATTTGTAGTTGATAATAACCTATACGGCGTTACACCGTTCACATGGTTCGTACATGAGAATTATCCTTTAAATGTTGCAGTTATTTAATTAAACCTTTCCAGCTACGTTTGTAACACGAAGCATCTTTTGACAAACATTTCAATCTTATGCTTGTGTGCGGCACTCACAGCAGTACCTGTAGCAGAATAGACAGAATTTTATCTATTATCATTTTCCAATTTGCTGTGAAAATATATCGGAGAATAAATTACACTTCCGTCCGGCTTGTGGCCTACTGCAGACTACTGCAGTGGGTAGAGACAGTGGCAGAGGTTGAATAAGGGTTGACTTTCATTTTCCACCTGACTGCACATGCAGTTTAGACGCTTTATTAACGTTTTATAGCCTAAAACCTAGCCACCGGCTGTCTGTGTGTGCGTTTATTTGCAATGCTTTCCATAACACTATCATCATGGACGATGCATGGGTGCATCACCTCCGTGATTGAGGTTAGCTTCCAACCGCGTTCTCAGCTCTACCGGAGCGATAATACAACCACAATGCATTTATAATGGTTGCAGGTAATCGATTGCACTGCCATCAGTTATGTAAAGACTCACCCTGCCAACGATGGGCTTCTGACTATGCACTGTGGGCTGGATAAAATTGACCAGGATCGCAAAGTAAACCGTAAGCACGTAGTGTGCAATTTAGACGCAATGATGATATTCCAATCATTGGCTTTGGTCCTCATGAGTGTACCGTTAGTAAGTCATACTTCAAGTCAATACAGGCGACAGAGTATAGGGGATTATCTGTTTTATAAAACACAAGCGGTTTTCTACTTATTAATAAAAACAGAGAAACAATTCGAAATTTAAGCGAATTGAAATTGAAGGTCCATTTATTAGTAAAACCAGCGTAAAATGGCCATCGATTTTCTTAATTTCAACAAGCACTGTGAATATTTATTACTTTACTGCATCTTCTTGGCATCATGCTGGTATCCTTCTGCATTGATGCTGTAGCGTGCCTCTCAGGTTCCCCGAAAGAGGTTGAGATATGTTTTATCGCACCTACTTCGTGATTATTGACGATGAGCTGTTTTCAACACCACCCGGACAGTTCATGATCGGAATGTTCTAATGCATTTCTGATTACACCGTACCATCGTGCCGAGGGCACGAAGTGGATTACATTGTAGAATTGAGCCTACCTACCACACGACAATATCATCCATGCGCTCGCATCATCGATTGTCCAAGAGAGCACCAGGCGGCTCCATCAAGTACGAACTATGACGATTGGAATTGAAACCGATTCGATTTTCCAGCACCATTAGCAGCAAAACCCGAACTGGAACGATGTGGACGATGACGATGAGCTCGATGTAAATTCTTCGTGGATGAATTAATTTGATTTGCATTTCTGAATGCGCTCGTTGAACACTGCAAGCGATTGCGATTTGCCGGTGTGAACGAAAGGTGTGGTGACGGAAAATGCGTCCCGCTAGTTCCGCTCTCAGTGTATCTTCATTTCATGGGAAAATTCCCCCAATGCAGTGAAAAGTGACTAACGAGCAGTGTTAATAGTTCAACGGAACAGAAGCTTTTCAGCATTACCATGGATATTATTTATCGACGTCAATAAAACCCTATAAAAAGTGTGGAAATATTAACTGATCTGCTTTAGGCACTAATATCCTGATTGGATACTGTAGTTCCGATAGTTTATTGAAAAGTTCATTCATTTCTACTTCGCAAAAACAAACAAAAATTACGTGTCCCATTCACCAAAGCTTTCGTAAAAACCGTGAGAGGTAAAAACAAAATCCTCTTCCATGGATAAAAAGGCCCATGGAAATAAAGTGCCTAGAATGGGAAAAACACAAATATACCCTCACACATACAGACGCAACTCGAAACGCATATTATGTAATCTGAAAGTGACGGCTAAGCTAGGATTTCATCATGGTAATCCGATGATAGCTTCGGTTCGCTTTCGCCCTACATCGACCATACATCCGGTGGCCATCTCGTCAATGTTTTCGGTAAAGATAGCTAAAGCTTCACGAACGGGTTGGCGAATGATGATAGATACAAAATGGAGAAAAAAACAACATCCAAAATCAAATACACCAAACTCAGCAAATAGGTACACGCGGCTCCATTTTACCGGTTAGAAAGCACCGTAAAATAAGAACTCAGAATAAAAAAAAGAGCGTACCAAAATCATTCTTAAACGGATTCCAGATAGTATGCCTCGTAAATACTGCGTCGAGTAAGCTGCACAGTACGTACATAAGTGGTGGGAAAATAAAAACTAATGGAACTGCCGCACACGAAACAAACGCCGATTTGGTTCAGGTTTTGCCCGCGGAAAGCTCTCTCATATGAATCTAATCCAATATATTGGTATCCTGTTGCTGGCTCAGAAAGGATATAAAGAGGCTCCAGCTCATCTTGGAAACGTTGTATGTGTTTGTGATTACTTTTGCGTTTGTTACATGCGTTTTAAGTAAATTGATATTTTTAGATGCTGAAAAATGCTAGCAGTAAACGGTTTGTTTCGTGAAACACGAACCTTTCCATTTCATTTGCTGTAAGTAGTGCATTATTCAAAATGTTGATAAAGTTTTACATATTATTCTTCCGCAAAACGCCAAGAGCAAACAGTGACAGTAAATAAAGCTCTCTACTCAGTCGTAATCCAAACGTATCTTGAAAATAAATCCATTTTCTAAAGCCACGCGTAGACGCCTCCGAGCAAAACGTGATCACCACGCTCGCCACGCGCTATCCCTTCATGAATTTTTTACCTTTTGGATTCATTTCTTCCTAGGCTGCAGAATACCGTACAACCAGTGTGAAGAGGTGAAGTACTTGTCGAGGATCTGATTACGCTAATATGTGTTTACCAACGTCTTTCACCTCGTCTGTCCCTGGAACTGGGGGATATAAAAAGTTGCAAAAGTCGTCCAAGTTATGGTTGGGATGTGCAGAAAGCATTCGGGAAAGGAAAAGAGGATCAAGCTCAAAAGAACCTGCCTGCCGAGGGACAACAGCCTTTCGTTTGAAGTTATTCATACGTTTGCATATGTGATTATATACACTTTTGCGCTCCATTCACATCAGTACCCGTGCAATCCGAAAAATAGAACATGTTTGCGAAACGTCGTAAAATAAAGGCTCGTACTTCAGAGAAAATCAATAACACGAGCATTTCTTCCTTCAAAGACGACGAGTACGAGATTATTTTTTAAAGGCCATCTCCGTTCCAACTTTTCCAAGGAACGAACTTTGAATGTGCCGCGAGGTCTCAGCGCTGTGGGAAAAAGTCTGGACGGGCTCGCTCGTTTGAGAAGTTGCTTCTTGTTGTAAGCCACCACCATGATATGTCTGCTTTCTTCATGGCAAATGAATAAATAAACCGACTTTGAAAGAACAACTGTGATGCCTTCATACGGGATCGAAATTCATCCGATCGAGTACGAACAAACCGAAACGACGGAATTCGATCGTTTGAGGTTATTTTTTTTGCTTTGAAATGACTCTTTTACTTTGCTTTCTATTTCCTAAGATATATAAATGTCTGCATATCGACTGCATCGTACTGCAGCCTTCTAGCGTTTAAGGCATTTTTAAATTCCTGCTGCATTTCCCGCTAATCTCTGAGAGAAAAAAAACTTCAAAACCGAAGGATGGTCACAGATGCAAACTTTTCCAACACGTTTTGTAGAGACCAAAGAGCCCGAAAGCTGTGTATGCATCAGTTGTGGATACTAACCGTATTTCCGTATGGTTTCGTACGTTGAAAGTGCATCCCAACATGCGCAAGGGACCAATTGAATCCGGCTCATTGAAATGACCGTCTGGCGGCAGACGAGATGTTCCCAGCACTAAACTCACCGAATCCCTTATGACACAGAGTGGAAGCGGTGGAAGACAAGACTGGAATGTTTGAGTAGTCACCTTCGCTGCTTTGCTTCTACCAAGCGAAGAGTGCTACTGCTACTTTTGCTCTTTGTAGTAAAAACAATTTGAAGCATAAAACTCGTGGCCCTTTGTTTTGTGTTGCATGAACTTGGTGAAAAGTCAAATAAAATTCTACGAACTGACCCACTGGCCACTAGGTCGGATAGACCACACACCGAAATCCTTGTCGGGCACCAATCTCATGAGGGAGTAAATAAACAGACCCTAGTGTAGAAATGATTTCCTTTCCATAACGCAACGACGGCAATTATGTGCAGGGACTGTTTGTTTTGCACTAATTTCACCAACATTCTATTACAGCTGTTCGAACCGGTGTAGAAGATGAGCGCAGCATGGAAGAGAGAAAACTGCAGCTGTAAAAATAGCCACTGGCAAAATTGTGCTTTTTCCACCCCCGAACACAGATGCAGTCGTGCATCGTTTGGGTTAGGATATTTTGTTGGACTCATATGCTGGACTATGCAACTGTGCCCGATTCGAATTCAGACAAATCTCACACAAACGATGATGGGCATGTTGGAAACAACGTAGTGACTATTAGATTCCTCATTGCCAGTGGGAACTCGAACTCTGCTGTACATAGAAACAGGTTAGTCGTTTGATATTCTAATCCAGCCAGTATAATTTTATTAACTGGTGCCAACGAACAGCATGTTTAGACGTTTTTAATAGAAAAGATATGATCTCGGTAATTGTTTGGCTTGAGGTTGTTTATCCTTTTGGTTCATGTAGAGTTTGAAAACATACGTTGTGATATTTAGCAAAACCGAATGGGTATTGATAGTTCTAATGGCATTCTGTAGAACGACAACACAAGCATTGCATTAGCGTGCATCATAATTTTGGATAGCTGTGAGACTTCTAATAAGTTACAGAAAATTAACCTAAAAATTAAAGGTTCACAAATCCTAATTAAACACGTCGCGTTTCCTGCCGTCCTATATTCTTTTTCTCAGCCAATTTCTTATCATTTTCGTTACACACTTCTGTTTCTTTGACAGTTTGAACGTGTTCTTCTTCATCAAATTATTTTTCGCTCCATCACTGGCTTCACCAAGCGTCACATTGTTGGACATGATGCGGATAAGGCATCGTTAGGGCATACGGCTTGCATCAATTTCCTTTCCCACTTTTCCTCACATTCAAGTAATTTGAAGAATGTTTGGTGCAAAATTCGACCTACCGTTCACGGTTGTGCATTCTTGGCGTCTGTAGAAGTAGAGTTTTTTTGTGCTTTATTCCTTCTACTTATCAAGCTTCACGTAACAATGGACTGTGGCAAAACACACACATACAACTCCAGATACAACGCTACGTCTACTTTTTTTGTACGAGGTCTATCTCCATGATAAAATGTAACGAGAGGAAAAACCCCTACAACTCCAAAACATTCCTTCGTTTTTGTATATCCTTCCCTCCATCGCAGCCCGGCAGATGCGGTGTAATGAAAACGCAAAAGTCAACCAAAATAATTAATCACCGAAACCGAAAGCAACCTCCACTGCCTCGCCGCTGATCCGCAAATTTCTCGTAACGCTCCGATTCCCGACTTTATCATTTAGATTGGATTAATTTTTCTTTTCCATCGGAACAACCAGTGGAAAAACCACCTCCTCTTATTTGCAACGGAGGAAACTCCTGAAAGAACTAAAACAAAATGCGTACCACCACCTTTCGGGTCTCGTTGAGGAAATGTCAAGTGCTCATCACAGTGGGAGAGAAATTTTTGGTGGAAATGATAAGAAGAGCCAAAAAACTTCCATCTTCCAGCGCTACATTCCAAGCGGGATCAGCTTCCACGCTTCTCGTAGAGGATAAGTAACATACCGACGGTTTCTAGTCGACATTGAATGGGAATCCCCTTGCTTTCCATCGCCTTAAGTAATTTGAGAACGATTCGAGAGCAAAAAAGTTGATGAAAACACTCATTGAAAAGTAAAGCCTGACGCCGTGTTCGTTTTTGGAAGATAAAATTGATACCAAGGAAAAGCATTAATCTTGCCAACAGCCATTGATACAGCGTATGGTGTCTATATTTCTCGTAAGAGGAATGATGCAAATTAAAATAAACAATATTGGCCCTCCTTTTTGTTTTTTCTGCTTCTTTATCCAACTTAAGCCTTCTCAAGACATACTAAAACCCTTCTTGGTTTAACATTCCTTTTTTCTCCTGCCAATAGACCTCTTTCCCGCGAAAAGTACATGTTTGTCACTTCTGCATGAGAATCAAGAGCTTGAATTGTTAAGCTCATTAAAACTCCACCATCGCTAGATTGGCCAATGACAACGCAGGCGTCACAGATTACATCTAATGAATGGGACTGCAAACGAAAACAGTTTCAATCCCCCTTACTGCTTTAATTTTGGGCTGTCGTGAAAAGCTGTGAAGTACCGTATGTGCTTTTTGCAACCTGCCAGCAGCAGATTCCAAGCTGACGGGTGAGGATTACAGGATAACCATGAATAGGCTGAGTAGAAAATCCAGATCTGATTGCCGTATTTCTACACATTCAAGAGATGTTTTCTTCAAGATTCAGTGTGAAAGTGTTTGATTTTCGGAAGAGGACATTCTGAAGAAAAATGTATCTACATTTAGTGCAACATTCCCTTATCGTATCTCACATATCACAAAAAATATTATTATTATTTACATTTATTTCATTTACCTTCTTGTTGTCACGAAATTTTAACCAGCCGGACACAATTGTCTGATCACTTGCTAACATATCACTTGCACTACCAACACCGAGATCCATATCCTCCACCCCATCCACGCCATCATTACCTCTCGGCTCAACACTCGAAGGACTATGAACCACACTGCGCGCCGGTGAGGAAAATGCTCCCGGTTCACCCATAACACTTTTAGCCGGACTAGCACCGGCTGGCCCATGAAAGCCTGCGGCAGCCGCATGATGATTAGCGTAAGGGCGATGAATGGGTGATGAAAATACTCCGGGTTCACCTAGTACACTTTTTGCTGGGGACACAGGAAACGCTTGCCCACCAATAGCACCGAACTTACGTCGCACTGGAAGTGGTGAATTTTCACACGAACTTACACTACCACTAGCGAGACCAAAATTATGACGCACCACGTTTTTTCGCAGGCAGCTACTGCTAGTGCTTCCACAATCAGAATCGACACGCTTACGCATCGCCTGTGGCTCACCTCCTGCGGCTAACCTCGTGCTGCACATACACTCTGATGCTGTACGTCTCTTGACCGGGAGAGATGTCGGTCCACAAACACAATCACATGGTTGCTGTTGTAAGAGAAAGCGTCGAGACACTAGTGGAGATTCGAATGCTTCCATTTCCCCCTCGTTCACACGTCGACCAGCGATCGGTGTCGATTGCTGATCACGGATGACGCCCTGCAATTTATCAAGCCGCCGATTCGGGAGCGGAGATGATTTGGCGCTTTGTGAGCCACTTTCATGCAGCAGCAGCGCGGCGGAATGATGCTGCAGGTGGTGAGCGGGATCGTGTCGACGGGGCACATTTGGAGAGTTTTTGCACGATTCCGAACCATGCAGGTGCTGAAAGGTGGACATCGCAATCGTGGAAGGATGATCTATGCTGCGTTTTGGAGCCGATGTAATCGGTGGATGTTGACCTTGGTCGCCCATTTTGTGTGGGAAGCTGCAAAAATACGAGAAAAAGAAAGTACATAAGGATGAGATGAAATTTAGTACACTTTTTGACACAGGTTACTTTGTTTTATCGAAAACTTATAAATTACAAAGCACCGTAGTGAAGGAAGTCTACTACGGAAAACGCCCAAATGTATGCAATGCGCATAGCTTCATTCAAATTTCTTCTCACAAATGCATACTCCTTGTAACAACAGTACAATACTTTTTTTATTCATGTAGAACGGCCATGCCGTGCTGTACAATTGCATAATCGTGATACTAATTTGAAGTAGTTCATTTTCACACATCAATTCCATGCAGGAGCTTTCAAACTATCTGATTATTCATTGCATCATGTGCACACAGAACACGGTAGACTGCTGTTATGGTGCGTTTGGTCGTAATGTTCCAAACTGCCACTAAACACATCCATGGTCTAATTATGACCAATGGATAATTTGTAAGCTCGCAAGCCAGCCTGGATGCCCCAAAATGCAGCTCCTCTGCTCATTGATACTCAAAATTTCAACATAGCTGGTTTGATAATAATGGGGAAAATGTCTACACACACTCATCACTGAAGCAGCATACTACACACTGTCTCAGGCTACCGTTGCCAACCGCCACACTTAAACGCTTCTGTTTGTGTCCTATATTGAGCCAATTTAGTTCAATTATTTATCACGGCTTGCTTGTCCTATACGCATCCCTGCGTGCTTTCCGGGTATTGGAAAGCGTACACGCATAAAACGCCTAATTTCCGGTACGCTGTCCAGCCGACGGCGACAGCCGGAATGTCCCCGTGGCTAGCTAGCAGAAGCCTGAACGAAATTATTATGATCAACATGATCCTCAGCCGGTGCAGAATGCTGTATTTTGCATTCATTGTCCTCCCGGGAAATGACAGAGACGGTGAGATCTGTTTGAGGACCAAGAAGCATGAATCAAGACCTGGTTAGAGCAGTTGTATCGTGCTTTCTGATTGTTAGCTGCTGGGGAAATGCGACATTACGTTCCACTTTTCTTCCACCAACAGTCACCAATTGTTTGCCACCCGAAGAGCGAATCGGACATGACGAAAACAATCTGCATTACCCAACTAACCATTCGAAACACTCACCGACTACGCGAATTGTACTGCTGTTCTGTATCAGCAAAGTGCAACAAAATGCATTCCCATGCCAGCACCCGTGAATCAACCATGCCTGAACACGTACCAGAACGAACCATGTTAGCGTACGTTGGTCGTTTTGGGAGCAGTGGAAAATGTCCCAACCATTTAGGAGGCAGTGCGGGATCATTGGAATGCTAAATGAATTTCGTGTCCCGTGCAGTCAGTGGAGCTTTTGGACAATCAATATATCGTTGTCATTCTTTTGTTACATCCTGCTCACGTCATATACGACTATCTAAAGGTTTGCTTTTGGAGAAAAAGCCCATATTACGTTTGTTTACCTCATTTAAAACTTTCTCTAATTGTATATATTACAGTTAAAACAAGCTATCAAATTAATTAAATCACAAAATTCAATCACTCGCGAACTGAAACAAACTGACAATCAGTAGCTTGGCTCAGTATTCCTACTCTACCCTCCCATCTGTCTCTACACTCAATAAACCGATTTCTTATTTTCTCATCAAAATGTAAATCAGTCTATCTATTTGCTCCTTCAATCTTCAACCAGCGCCGTGTCAGATGCATGTGTACGCTCCGAAATGGATAGTGGAAAACCGACAATCAGAAGTAAAACAATCTCACAAACTGCCGAGGTAGCGAAGAAAAATGACTCATGACAGAAAAATCAATACCAATCACATGTATCGCAAATTTCGCACACGGAAGTGTCGTCCCAGTTTTCCTTTGGCTGTTGTGCTTTATCACGTCTTGCACAAGATGATTCTTTCGTTTACAAAGTCCTCATAAGATATATGATTTTTTGTGTTCTCGATTCTTTCTCACGTAAACCAGCAATTTGACATTGGGACAAGGTTTATTTTGGACCTGGACGGTGCATAACTGTCGTTTGGTTTAAAAATTTAAATCAAAACCTTCCGCACTTTCGCACTCTGAAGTGAGGTTCTACGTTTTGAAATTCTATATCATGTTGGAATTCGTATGAGTTTGCATTTAAAGAGATACCATACGAATCGAAAGGACCACGGAACATGAACATTTTTCCTTTTGCTCTTGGCCGCTATATAGTTTTTTTTTTTCACCAAACAACCGGAAAACCTTACATACCTTCTACTTTCTTGCATTGTTGAACGGATATGAAATCTTCCTTCAAAACAAAAATATTTCTCCGCGTCCACGGATCAGAGGAAAACGACACCGACGCCGTTGAATATTTATTTCTTTGGATCATGATGCAGTCGCGCGTGGCGTCTATGCTTTTTACCTTCCAGCGACCAGTAGGAACGTTGCTCGTATACCAAAGAAAATATTGAAGGTACGAAGAAAACCTGGTTAAAAACCCGAGAAATAGCAAACTCCTCCAAACTCACAACTCCCAGTACTTCTTCGGAGTGTGGTAGACTCTTCCGGAGTGTGGTATTGCACAAGTATCCGGGACGATTCGAAACCGCTACCTTCCCAAAGAATGAGAAGCCTCACGCAAAAGATACACACACGTACGTTCCAGCAAAAACCACGGGCCCACTTGCCTGGGCTCAGAATGGAAAATGGTCCCTGTAAAGTGTGGGGGAAAAATCCTCCGGCAAATAATCCACTTGTTTGTGTACCACACGTTTTGGGTACGTGCTTCTTCAATAGATATGCGCACCCACCGTTCTACACCGTATGGAGGAAGAAATCGCTTTCATAGAGGACGTCTGAAAATTTCTGGATGTTGGGATGCTTTCTCACAATCGAACGAGATTCTAGAAGCTTTAAACGGAGGAGAAAAATATTTGCATTCTACAAACGACGGACTGTGAGGGTCAGAAGAGGTTGAAGCATTTCTACATGAGAAAGCCAAAACCACATCCGAAACAACTGACCAGATTGAGTAGGATGTGGGAAAAAATGGATTTTTTTTTCTGTTTCTCAAATAGTTTTGCTCTTCAAAATGTTGGTCAAAGCATCGGAAGCTGAGCTATTATATAGCAGTATGGGTTTTTTTCTTCTTCTGTGTAAAGTAATATTTTTACTGACACAGTCAGATGGTGATGATCTCCACATGATATGCGTCACAATCTGAAATTCCTGACAATCTAAAAAGATGATAACCCTCTAGACTGGAGCTATTTTCTTCTGCCACTAGCGGACTCCTTTCTGAACAAATAACGTATAAACAACCCCCTTTTTGGGCTGTTACATTTTCCTCCAATTTAGATAGCAAGTTCATCACAGAATTTGAAGGAGCAAAAAGCAATTAATCGCACACAAATATAGTTCCATAGTTTCGTTTTCCCATGTACCGTGTTCTCACCTTCCGTGTAAGTATCAGTTGAATCAAAAGGCCAGTCATGAGTTACAGCCGTATCCCTTGTGAGATAGTGTATCTGATATTTGTTAGACAAGCTCGTTATCACTAGCACAAACGCAAATCCTTAAGTAGCTGTCAATGCAGTGCTCCATTAGTGGCATACATTCGTGTCATTAAAGTGTGCGGAGCATTAACAATGACCGACACGAAAGTTGTAGCACTATGGAAAATGTGAGCCATAAAGTGTTCGAGCGCTGTCCAACAACCACTGTAGGTAGTCACTACCCACTCGCTTCTAATTTTGTCATTTCAACCTTATCTCATAACCTCCCATTTTCGGGAACAGCATATAATTTGTTAGCTACTGTGGCCACCTCTGGTAAACAAAACGAAATAGAAAAAAGTAAATGGATTGTGGTGGTCTTGCACATCACACTAGTTAAGGTGAATAAAAAGGGGAGCAAAACCTCAGTAATCCCTTACAAGCCTGTGTCAAAACGAACCGAAAAGAAGGCAATTTTTCCATTCCGACGTTGGATATCCTTCTCCACTGGCTAATGTTCCCGGAATGATATGATCTTTTTGCCCTCTTGAAAATTTTTGTAGGGCATGGGCACAAAATTAACGTTGTACATAACAAAATGGTGCCCATTGATATAGTGAGCATAAGATTCTCTCGATCCGAAAGAAAGAATCGTTGTTAAAGGAAACACAACAACAAAAAAAACTGCAAATCATCACCATACCGAAAACGAGACACCCAAATGCTTATCAGCGATGGAACCGTAATGTTTGTGGTAAAACTTTTATTTTACACCGAACGAATCCATTTAGATCCACTTGCTACCGACCTTATTCCCTACAGACATTAATGTTGTAAGAAAAATGTATGCGCTCCTTCGACTATGATCGCCAGCACCATCGGTGATGACGTGTGTGTTTGTGATGGCAATTTGATTGAAGGCCGTGGAAACTTCTTTTCGGCACTCCTTTGACCGGCCTTTTTGTCTTGTCCGCCCTGTTGTATTTACTTACTTCACGAGCTGTCAGAAACTTTATGACCATAAATAATGGCGACGATACGATGTATGGGAAATTTGATGGAAAATCTCCCGTGACCATTGGTTGAGTTCCGTGTGATGAAATTACAACGGGGTTCCAATTGAGTCAGTGGTATAGTTTGAAAACAAAAATTCTTGGAAATACTGTATACTGTGGTATCATTCCGGATAGAAACATTTGTTTTATGTGATGGACAAATCAAAATCACTTTTTATTTTGTTCTACACGTGTTTCCATTTGGTAAGGAAAATGTGTTTTTTATAAGTTTAATGTTAACTTCTCCTTTTTTGTCTGATTACAAAATTTCTTTCATACACACGGGTAATGGTTTCTCTAAACCAAATGTGAGTTTCTCGCCAAATGCATCTGTATCTACTGGACAAAGTGTATAATGAAAGGTAAACACAGTTGAAACAAAAAATCTGCGCCGCGGTAATGCCGAAGCAAATACCATATGGCTTAATCCATAATGAAGCTGTAAAAAAACAAACAACTTGGTAGCGTTGCTTCAGAAAGCCCTTATTTCAATTGAAGCTAATCACGACAGCACAAACACCCTGTTCGGATACGCATCGTTGAAACCAGGACCAGGGACAGATTCTACGTAGCTTACAATCTATAAAGCAACAAATAACACCGACGTGTACTTGAGTACACTTTTATCCGACCCGATGTACCATCCTCCCTAACGAACTGGAAGTTCCGAAAGATGTGACGATTGCGATGCGTCGCAACTGCAACGGGGACAGAGTTCGTATTTCGATGGTTCGCTGTAGAAGGGTTGATGGGGAGCATTACGGTGCCACGTATTGGTCACTTTATGCCCACGCAGGGAGTCCGGTCAATGGGATAAAGTAATAATCTTCATCAACTAGTCGCACAGGGGTGTTTTTCACTGTGAGCTTCTTCATGTTAAAAGTGGCAAAATTATAAAGGCGAAGAAGTTTT
>KI423031.1:0-28266 GCA_000473375.1 Anopheles culicifacies | reverse complement strand
AGCAAGCAATAAATAGATTCATAAGAGCTACCTAGGAACTAGGATGTTAAAGAACTAGAAAAGAAAAGCATTGAGACGGTTTTGCAAAGTAATGTTTGAAAATGGAGAATAGCTTAGGAGTTAGCGCACGATTGAGAATCCATGATGCTTTTCTATCCACACCTTCACACGTGTGTATTGGTCGGTTATGCCGTAACGGATCGTAACATTTTATGTACAACAATCTAATTGTCACATTGTTTTTTTTCTTAAATTGTTGGTGTTTTTTAGCACAGTTTACCGCGTATTGGTGCGCAATGTGCTTCGTTCGCTTGGAAATATAAATCTTTAAGGTACGTAACAGGCGTTTCTTATTATGTGAGCTAATAATCGAGATTGTTTGCAATATTGCCGTTCGTCATCCAACCGTTCGTCGCGTCGGACACTAACACACCCATCGATCAGAGGCAAGATTCAATGTTTCGCACGATAAACACAACCGAAAGAGTTACTTTTATCGCGAAAGTTTCGTGAGAGCACCGCATGTTCTGCAAGCGTAGCGTGTAATGCATTGTTTCTTTTTTTACAGCACTCGTATGTACATGTATCCGTTTCGTTAAACGGGAAGGGGGTAGCTAAATAAGTTAAACTTAAACCTAAAGCTTAGACGCAAACTTAACAGACTTAATCGAGGGCTTTACGCCTCATTATAATAAATTACGCATGTTCATGTACAGCAGTTGCTTCCGTTTAAAACCGCAAAGGCGTTTGGGCGTGTTTCAAAAACGAAAAACACCAACTTCTGGAGATGTCATGATGTGTCGTTAGCCAGATACGCCTCTCTAGCAGTCGAATGGTGTCATTGGTCGAGAAAGAATTAAAAGTTGGAAATACAGAATGCCTTAGCCTAAATACATGTGCGAACATAACGCAGGAAAACGTAAACGCTAAAAACTCACAGTAATAAAATACTAGCTAGTTTCGAACACGCGCTCTAACTGTTAATAAATGCCCTTTGTGAGGATGCTCTACAATTTCCTCACATTTTTTCTCTCTCTCTTTCTCTTGCTTGTTTCATCATAGTATTTGCCGTAAGCTATTCTGGTTCAGTTTTCCACTAGCAGTATTAAGTTGTCTAATTTTTAGTTTATCTAGCCTTTGAGTGCTCTATTCGCAATTTCTTACATCTGAGATCTCTTGTTTTTTTCTTCATCTACTTCATTTGTTCAGGTGTTTGTGGGAGTTTTGTGTGTGCCTTTCCATTGTGCGTTAAGTTTCGATCATGCAGATTCCGCTTTTTGTTTTGAAAATTGTTCCTCATCTGTTTTGTTCATTGTAAAATTCATATTTACATCCTACTCTTCACGCATGGCGCTGGTTTTTTTTTTTAATGTGTTGTGCACTGTTGTTTCCTCTTTTCTTTGTCTTCTACTCAAAAAACTATCCATCTTTGATGAGCGTTAACATAACTTTTCGCTAAAAGAATGTTATAGTCCGTTCTCACTTTTACTTCGCTGTTTGTCTCTTTTTCTAGACAGCACTCTATCAATGTGCTTCTACGAGTTCTACGAGTTCTGCACCATAGGGTGTTTAATTTCCTTTTCACTAGCTGTAAATTTGGCACATGTATAGTTAGAATCGTTTACGATTGTGTTGCTGACGGTATGATTGTGTGTTGTACCGCTTTTATGTAATGGCGAGACGGAGTTTTTTGTCTTCCTGTATCACCAACCTATCTGTAGGTGTTGCAAAAATTCAATTTGTGCTGCAAAACAGTTTCGTGCTACCGTTCTAGTTCATCCAGACTATCGTAGCAGCAGCAAAACCAGCGGGAGGTTGGTATAGCATCAGGAAGAATAGCGTCCGTATGTACAAAAAGTGATTGAAAAGTGTGTTTTGTTCGTTCCATAATGAATTGGAAACATTGGGAGGGAATAACATACGTTAAGGGGAAACATATACACTTTGGATGTATGCCAAAAAAGTGAGAACCAACGCCTTCCTGTCTTTGGTACGACTATCTTTCTGATGCTTTAAGTTTTCCCTTGGGTCAAGGAGCTTTGTTTCTTTTAAAGTGTATTTGTTTTATAAAAAATATTGTGTGCTCCACAAAATAAGCCAACTATCGTGCATGACCCTGGTGTTTGGATTGCGAGTCTGGAGTGCTCTCAATGCTGACTGATGCCGTTTGGTGAATTTCGTTTTCTTTAGCCCCCGCCGTCACGCAGGAAATAGCGCCTATGCGCTAACGATGACGGCCAACGATCTGGACGATTGGTGTACGAACTTCAGCCCCTGCTGGTCATGTTTCCCAGACCTGCGCTAAGAAGTGCGCATCCGGCCGGCATGCGTCTACGTGTCAGAAGTGGCGCAACCGGTCAAGTGGTGGTTCATCATCGAAGGCTAGGCAATAAATCATTCGCACCAAAGGCAGGCCGTGGGAGACAACAGAAATGTAAACACAGTCTACGCAATCCGCGTCTCGGCTACCCCGTTTTATTATAACAGGTATCCCACAAGCCAAGGGAACGTTCTTTGCTGCGTCATCTTCAGCTTGCAAGTCCCGGAGTCCCAGGAGAAACTAGATCAATTCCAACGACCAAACAAGCACACCTGAAACAGACGCAATCGTCCCCAAGGCGGGATGATATCCATGTTCTACGAGCGCAGGTTACAATACGAAGACATTGCATGCGACGCAGAAACCAAACGGTCTGGTGTAGCGCATAAATAGTATCTTGCCCCCAGGGGAACCTAGATGTCAGCCGGCAGCCGAACACCGGGTACATGACGCCACGCAACGAATCAACGGGAACATAATCAGTCGATTATCGGTAGAGCGTATCATTAGCGATCCTCTAGTACGAACGGGCTCCCAACGGTAACCGGAAATGGGTTATAAAATCGACGATCAGCGTTGGCTAAATGACGGGCGGGCTTCTAAAGCAGATTGGTAAATAATTGGCGCATTGGCTTCTGCATTGGACTGACGAGTTGGAGTTGGTAGAATCCCCGCGTACGGCATATCCATTAGAGATGACGCCACTTGCACGCGCGCATACACACTCGCTCGTGCACCTTTTTTGACATTTTCCAATGAAAGGAAAAACCTGAAGTGCCAGGAGGTCCATTAAAAAAAAAAGTGCTGACACGTTGACACATCGTTTCGGGATAAAAATGGTTGCTCAATTATGCTTTGTCGTTGCGATTCTGCGTTTTAAAAGGCTTTGGAAGAGCAACGGCTCGTACGGTAGTACCGGTAAAGCGCACCGTACTCTCGAACGTTGCGGACAAAAGCGCACAATAAACGGTTTAGTGCGCTCAGCGGTCGCAAATCATCCCCTAAAACAATCACAAAACTCCCCAATCTTCTTGGGCCACACACCAAGCGACGCCAAAAATGCAATTTCCTTACCGGCATCCGGCGTGGACACTGGAGTGAGCAGAGTCCTGGCAACGTCCCAGCATCTGCCGGCCCCAGTGCGTTGGCAACCGTTTCGAAAGCCCAATCCCGAAGTAATTACGGGAAAAAGTTAGAACATTTATTCACCTCCACATGCAGCGTCGTGTACCGTGCGTGCGACGACTCCACGGCTGGCCGGCTTCCTTTTGTGTTTCTTTCATCAAATGTGCACCGGGGGGAAATAAAAGCATGCTGACTCTAGCACAACCCCACACACACACGCACACAGGATAGAACGAATTTTGGCCCCAAAAATACTTCACCATCGTGGAAAGTCAGCACCAGCGAGATTCGCGGATCATTTTCATCCGCACCGGCTAGTACGGAGGCCAGAATCGCTGATCGCAGTACTTTCAGGAGGATGGCTAACAAAAACATCCTTGCACATCACCCCCCTTCGGAGGGTTGGCGTCGTCATAATGCACTTTTGTGTGTTGGGATCAGAAAACCGAACCTCCAGACCGAGTCATATCTCTCGCTCGGCAGTGTAAAGCTTTTTGCGTGGAAAGTCATAATTCACTCGCTTTTTGCAACGGAGTGTAGAAGCGGGCTGGTTGAAGGTGGATGGAACACTTGAAGCAGGACGAGTTTTGTTTCATTCACTATGGGTGCTCATCTCGGACCGTCCTGCAAACACATTCCTGGAGTGAACATGTCCTTTTGCCGACTGGAAAAGTTTCCGTCCAATAGGATAGTGCATGTGTGAGAGAAAAACGCATTTCCCTTGATAGTTGGTCCTGTTTTAACTGTCCACCCTCAATCCGATCGGAACAAGCGTGTATGTGTGTGTCTGGGGGGCAGATTCATGGGTAAAACTAAAGTAAAAGGATAATGCATTGGATTTCTCTTTACTGTATCACATTACAGCAGAAAGGCTCATGGTTGCATGCCTGTGCGCCACCACTCGTTCGTGCACACTTTACAATATGCCGGGGCGGTTGACGGTGGTGGACGACCATTATTTAGCACACATTCACAAGGTGAAAGAGAGAAAAAAAGGCAGAAAATGAAATTGTTTCACCAAGCTTCACCCTGCATCGGGATAGGCCATAGTACTCACGCCAAATTTATACTGCAACCTGGGTTGGGTGGTGCAATGCAGATTGCGGCTGTTAGTAGTTAGCTGCGCTATATCGCTTTCGTTCTCGCTCGCTCATACTCGAGCCCATGGATTGCCATCTACTGTTTGTGGCCATCCTTAACTTCAAATGGGTTCGGGTTATGTTGTGTGGAGCCACGATGGTTTTGTCACCATTACCGTCCAGTGTCAACATTAAGGAATTGTTTGATGGTAAATTTTCGTTCCGAATAGACCAGATATCGAACTAGAGAGATTGATTATCGCCAAAAGTAGACCTGTTGTCGGTGGTGATCTGTGCTACAACAATACCATTTCATTAGAGAACTTTAGTTTCATAGTGTTCTTTGGTAGTTATACATGTTCCAAGTTGCATGATCCACCTACATTCAAACGACCTCATTAGCGGGCACGATTGCTTGCTAGACCCATCATATCGATCTACAGACCAGTAGGGAACCGGCACCCAACAAACTTGGGATTGCTGTGTTCGCGTGGGCCTACTTCCTGGCGCTATCCCTTTCCGTGCAGCGAGAACGGGAAAGTTTCAGCTTTCTTGGTGAAAACTCGGTACTAATTATGTCCATTACGTCCACAACTCCGATCGGGTGAGGGTGGGTTGCCACGAGTGGGAACCCGGAAGAATGTTTTCCTTCTGTATTGTTTTGCGGGTGGAAAATGAAAATTGCAAACCCGACGCAAGCACGAAGGTCGTCGCCGTTTTGTGAAAAATGCAGGCGAATGAAAAACGGAAAGCCATATTGCAGCACAGGGTTAAGAATATGTGCTTAAGAAATGGAGCAGGAACGATAAGACGTACCAGGGCAGGGCGGTAACAGTGCCGCCGGGTTTAATATTCAATTTGCATGATTGAAAATTTAAATTAAGATCATGCGGTAGTTTTGAAGTCGAATTTAATCATGTCTGCAGAAAGCGTGAAGGTAATGGGTTAAACAAAATAAAATCTAGGCAGCAGTTAGAGCAAGAGTTGTAGAAATAAGAACAAGAGTTGTTGTTTGCCGCTGTTGACCGAAATTTGTAGTGGTTCTGTGGATTAGTGTTAATGTCTTCACATGACTAGACTGATACCAAATCGTATGTGGATCGTGTTTTGCAAAAGTTGGCATACCACCCGAGGAGCTCGCATCGAGAGGTGTTAGAGTGGTATTTGAAGGCCCTAAAGTTAGTCGTACTTGTCAACCATACCCTACGATCTTCAGACTGATGAGCCTCAACGTTAATTCCAATTGAGTCTCCCAAAAGGCCAAAACCGTTATTAGCATCGATACTATCAAGCGAAGTTATATTTTCGTCTATGCCTATTTCAGTTTTGAGTGACTAATACTTGTTTTTTTACTTTGCAGCACAAATATCGTTACAATCGCTGTTGACAAATAGCTGCCAGCAGTCGCCCTTTCTTTGTTAATGAGAGCTACCTTCTTGTTGGAATACAATTCCAATTCTAAATGGACTATTTGTGTGGTGTTGGAGTTACCTATTCAACTCAGCTACGGTTACAGGCTTCTATGTAGTTCCCATATTGAATAAGGCACACGGGTTGTCATGCTTTCTTAAGGCTTTCTGTTTGTTCGTTTCATTGCTTAGAATTTCTTGCACTATTTCCTGTTGTTTGTGCTGTAGCACAATAATTGGACTTTGAAGTACTTTTGTGGAGAGATTTGTCACAACACTAGCGAAAGAAACCGAGGGAAACCTGCCACTTGTCTACCTCACTAAAACCTCACTAATCTACATTTCGTTGATAAATATCCAAGGAATGGTGCACCGTAATGGGCTTCATGAAATCATATTGAGCCGTTATTGGAAATCTCTACATTCTAGACTAGCACACACAAACTCGCACGCACTCGTATTAATTTTTACACAACAAACGATTCGTTTGGAGGAATGATGGCCCGGCGATTGGGTGATAAAAAGAGCAAGACACGTAACAGAACCATAACTGCTGATCTATTGTTCCTGGCTTTGGAAACAATGCATCACAACCATTGAGAATCTAACACCTTCTTTAACGTTTAAGAAGCGTTTAAGCTTGGCTGTTACCATACCAGTAAAGCATCTCTGCTGTTGATACGTTCAAACAACGTAGTAATTGTAACAGAACCATCTTATGAAATCATAATGCGCACACACATTTACGAGGAACTACCGTCTACCGTTGGAACTACACCAGTCATTCAAAGCGAGCCTTGAAGTTTCGCATTGAACTTCACGATTCAGTCTTTGCTTCCAGGACGAAGCCACCGCCGACACCACCAAAACTGGCCTCCTTTTTAATGGCACGACCCGCGCTGAGGCCCACCAATGGCAGCAGTATTGGCTTCTGGTCCATCGACGGGCTGGTACTGCCACCGCTCGAGCCTCCTCCATTGCTGCCACCACGTTGATCAAAACGAGTGTGGGTACGCATATGACGGGTGATCATATCACGTCGACAGGCGGCGTATGGGCATTGTGGACATTTGTACGGTTTTTCGCCAGTATGCGTACGCTGATGTGTTGATAGATGGTCCGAACGGGAGAATATCTGGCCACACACTTTACAAGAGTATGGCTTAACACCTGTATGGAGACGCATGTGACGCGTCAGCATATCCGAACGAGCAAACGAACGCTGGCAAACTTCACACATGTAGGATTTGGTGATGTCCGTTGCACCGGTACGACTCTTATGCCGCGAGGCCATATGTTTCGCTAGACGATCCTGGAGCGAAAATAGCTGACCGCATACAGGACACATGTAGGCAACGTCCGAGCCTGGTGGCATCTCCTCCACAACGGGTGAAACGTTCAAATTGAAGCCGGGCGGTGCATGACCGTTCAGGTGCTCGAAAGCGGGCGATCGTCGAATGTCCGGCAAGTCTTCCCGTTTCAAAACCAGCTTTGGTGCTATGGAGGCGGGTGGCATAGGTGAGCCCGGTGGTGGGCTGTAGGCCAATTGGGGCTCTTCCTTGATCACAGTCGAGGCGAAAAGACTAGGCGATTCGAGTGATGCTGACTTCATGGACAAATCGAGCGGTTGTTCCTGCTGGTCTTGATGGCCACTGCTGCTACTGGCGTTACTACTTCGACTGCTGGACGTTGGCGGACGCTGCGATGCTCGCCCCGAATGGCTAGACTTCTTTTTCTTGGGTGGATTTAGTTGGTGATGTGGTTGTTGCTGATGTTGTTGCTGCTGTTGCTGCTGCTGCTGAAGCTGCTGAAGTTGCAGATCCGAATCGGAATGGCTACGCTGACGGGCAAATTGTTGATAGAGTAGCTTGGTCGGTTCGGGAAGATAGTTGAATAAAGCGAGTGGATTGAAGTATTGGAGCTGTTTGTACAGGTATTGCTGGTCTTCCTGTTTGATCTGCGATGGTTGCAATGGTACCATCGGCTGCTGCGGAGAATCTAGCTTAGTTTGGCGAGATATCTGCGAGGGTGATGGCAGCTGTTGATCATGAGGTAGTGCATGCTGCTGGTGTAACATCCTTTGTTGGAGGGGATTGTTCTCATCGACTTCGCTTAACCGCAGCGGACTAATGCTGATGCGAGGGCTGGCGGAATATGGGAACACATCTTCGGCGGAGTCTTCGGCACTGGAACGCGAGTCGGTACACTTGACCTTGAAATTTTGCGCCTCTCCAACGTTGTTGTTGTTGTGGTTGACCACCGTGCCGCTCCCATTATGAAGTTTGTCCAACACCGCAGACAGTCGTTTCCGCTTGTGTTTCTTCTGTTCCGATCGGAACAGATTGTTATTGGCCGCTGCTGGCAGATTGTTGTTGTTTTCATGCCCATCGTCTGAAGCGGGACGTGAGCGAGTCGCGATCTGCTCCTCGGTCGATTGATCCTCGTTCTGTTCTTGCTGTTGGTGCTGCTGCTGATGTTGCTGCTCCAGGGCAGCGGCTGCCGCCTGGTACAGGTAATAAGCGTTTGGACGACCCGTTTGGATGTGCCCCATTGGGTCATAACCGCCATCCGCCATAGTCATTAGGTCTGTCGTTCTGTGATAGTACCGGTGGATCAAGAAAATATCAAGCGCATCGATCTGCAACGAAAGCGAAGAGGAGAGGGATTAGTTAGCAAGGCTGGTAATGTGTGACAACTCTTAGGAAGCCATCGATAAATGGCCACTGAGCGATCATCATTATCGACCGATTAGATCGAACATTCTCATTAGGCTGATTGTTTCGTCTTCCCGTGCCGACTCGTGTCGTGCACAACGAAATGCAGGACAAATTAAGGGCTCGTAAAAAGAAATCCCAAATTGAACCTGCGGCTCAGCTGATCGGTCATCATCAGGAAAGTATGAAGAAGAATTGATTTTGATTTTATGAAACAAAAAGTTGGAAAATCCAAAAATCCTCCTATGATTGAAAGAGCGTCGAATACAACGGGCTATTATCGGACACCTTCCACAAACGATGCCGCCTGCCCAATGTGGTTGAGGCATGACTGGTTCCGAATAATTTCCAAACGCGAGTTTTAGTGGCGACCGAATCTACGCCGGGGTGGTAAATTAGAGAATCAGGCCAATATTTTAATTGTGGGAATTTAAATAATTAAGTTATTCTATCTCCAGTCCCGTATCCCAGCAGGTGGTAGCTACAAGTTGCTCGAGAGCGCTCGCTAGACCGGTGTGGTCGAACTCCTCAATCTTTGGCTGCTTGCAACTCTGGAGCAGAGTTTAATTGTGATTCAAAGAAAAACGAGATACTAATTGGGATGTCCAGTGGACTAAAGACGGAGCGTGATAAAAGTCGGAGGTCCGGTTGGACGGAAAGAAAACCGGTTAATTGAGTGAGAAAAGTATTACTTTTCCCTATTCAAACAAAATATGGTGTGCTGTGGGTTCACTGCGATAGTTATTTACGCTGATCAGATTTGGAATTAGTACGAACAACTTCAGAGCAGATTAAAGTGTGAAAGCAGCTTTACTTAATATTTTCACCATAGTGTAATGATTAAAACAAATTATTGTATAATGGGTTGAGAAGCGATATTTAGTTTATATAAATCGAAATATAGAAGTTAAGAATTAAGGAAAAACATATATGAATTTCAACATAAATAGCTAGACATCTTCCAAGAACCAATTTTAGCATACTTCCAGATCAACATTTACCAATCTAGCACCGTTTAATGCAAAGTCACGTTTCACAAATTTGCACCCACAGCAAACAACGATGGCACAGAGGGAGTCATATAAATGCGTCAAGCGCAAATACGCGATTGTAGGCTTAGTTTTGCATTCTTCTCTATGGTGCTTAAATGTTTCTTAAATGTTTGTTGCCTTCCTGCTTCCTTCATGTGTTACAAGGGTATGATACTTTATTTCAATTAGCAAAACTAAAAGGTGTACTTTATCTACGCCTCCCACTCATTGGCAAATTGTTTCCCATCGATACAAAAAGTGATAGACTCACAGTTTATGCTTTGCACACAAAAAATGAAGAATCTCTATTTACTCGGGGTGATCATCAACACCACTTGGATAAAACGTTTCTTTAATCTACTGTTATGATGGATCTTTTTAATAAAAACCGTGTTTTGCTTTTTGTCTTTCATTTGGTATAGTTTTGAGAATTGTTTTAGGCTGAATATTATTGTAAGAAGTTTTATCATGGTAATAAGCTTCTGCTTAACGGCTACACTTGCCTTCAGATTAGCGTTCAGCTGCTGTGGTTCACAGTGAACGTTTCAAGATGGTACGAAAGGTCTTAGAACCCTCTCTTTCAACTGTTTGATTAGCGTATGACCATAAATTCAGGCGCCACGGTTATTATTGAATGCCATCATGAGCATAAATGCATTCTTCTTACCGTCAAATCGCTTCGGTTGATTGGACTTTTCGAGTGTATCTTAAGTTGCAAGGTTTCGTAATTATGGTCGATCATATTTTAGAAAACATGATCGAATCCTTCCTTTCCTTGTGTTGGTAATGACTTGACGGATTCTTGGACGGATTCGCTCGAGTACCTTTCACCTTCGGTACTGAGTGCACATATCCATGTGTGAAAATTATCAACAAAAATGGGAGGAATAACCGATAAGATGAAAACAAAGACGTTGATCATGCAATGCTGAACTTTTCGGACAGCTGTTGGTCTGAACGAAAAGACTACACGTCGATCTGTTACTTGGGAGGGAGAGAGAAACACCCAAATGGACAGTGAAGGCCGTAGGGCTCCAACATCTTCTCCCTGTTCGGTGGCATAATTTTTATTCCCATCATCGTTTCTCCTTCTCTTTTCTTAAGCTTGCTTTCTCTCGTAGTGGGCTGGTGTGGGAGGCAGACGTACAGCACTCTTGAATACATGCCCTATCATGGAGTGTGTTGCTTACATTATGTTGGCAGCACCCATAAGCCAAAACCGTACCTCGTTGAGGTACGGCAAGGTCTCCAAAAATAATAATAATAAGCACGCAACTGCAAAAGGGAAGGAAAATAACATACAAATTCGTAGCTGTCGATGCTGGCATTGATAAAGTGGGCAAAACCACTTCGAACGCATTGTCTCCGTTGGCGGCTCGATGGCTTTCGCGAGCTGCATTGGCCGCGAGGCTAGTCCGCGAACGACAGGTTGATGTACCGCCGTCGATCCGTAGGTGGGCAAATGGGTGAGGTGCGGGGACTGGGAATCATCTGAACCGCTAGAGATAATTACACGTTCATACGCAGCGTGGTCGTAATGGCCGACAGCCATCTCAAGGAAGATACGGACGGATCCCCAACAAAAACGACACCGAGCCTCCCGCGCCCCCCTTTTGCCACTCCCACCTCACATTCAGCCAGCCTAACCGGGTAGGAATTATAATGGTTTTTGATAAACGATGCGATGTGCTTTGCAAAAGAGGAATTGATGGCAGGAAAAAGTGCCACAGAGAGTAGCCGAGCATTCACATTCTTGTTGGGTCTGGATCACCAGAAGCGACTCATTTTCGGAGGCTTCGTTGGGTTTGGGTTCGACAGCAAATCACTTCACCAGCTCTCGATCGAACGCTCGAAAACTGCGTGTCCATAAAGCATTCACTCACACGAACAAGCGGTCACTTGATTTTCGTCCATTCTGTATGCTCAGTACGTACCGTACACGTCGAGATTGTAATTTTCTCTCGCCCGACAATCCCGTTCGCTTATGTTCCCTACGCTTTGGTGACGATGATGTATGCTGATGCTTTTTTGTCGTCACAACAGAAGCACCGGTTGAGTAAATGCATCATACGGTGCTGATAGTGCTGATGGTGCATATGCAACGATCTTTATTGTGTGTCTCCCGGCGTGTAGCCTCGGAATGAATAATGACTGCGGAGGTTAGCGATTTTGAGCGATTGGAACAAAAAGGACCAAACGAAGTGTAAGGTGCAGAAGTGTAAAGGTCAGTTGGTGATTGGCCGATGCTACCAAGGATTAGCTTCTGTTGTGTGGCAGTGATTGGCAATGCGGTACCTTAGTTAGATTATTCATGTTTTAGGATTTATTAAACAGTTTCTTGTTTACGAGAGAAAATGAATTTGAGTCAAACACACAATTTAAAAATTGTACCATTTGTACAATTTAAAACAAAATATTAAAATTTATTCTTTTTGTGCTTTAAGACTATACATAAGATTCTGTTTAAAAATATTCAACAAGAAACATCTACAAAATTATGCTTTCTTCGGTTAAAGTTAAAATGCTGGTCAGAAAGATATTCGAAAGATATTTGTCACCGTGCCAAATGACAGTACAAGAAATTTCACCGCAAGAGAATGCAACAAACCAAACAAGTAAGCATAAAAAAGATATAAAAAACATCGAATCTTGCATGAAACCCCGAAGGCGTTCAGCAGGAAAGGAAATGCTGGTGAGAAAAAATAGTAGAAAAAAATAGAAAGATGTAATAAATAAAACACACCAAATATTGGTGTGCGATAGAGCGTAACGTTGGCTGGCTTGGCTGAAACAGGAAAACACAGTAACACAAAAAGTAACGCTTGCACCACGTTGATAGTGCGTGAAAAAATAAGAAAAATAAAACAATAATTTTAGTAGACCGATGGCGTCGGAGCATGCTCGATAGAAGGAACAAAGAACTTAGACTAAACAATGGTCATGCTCTTTAAAGTGAAAACATTAAACCCATGAATTGACCAAAGTGCTTGAAGCGATACAAAAGAAAAAGATTATCAATGAAACTAACCACACATTCGTATGCAAAGCCATAACCGGAAACCGATCGAATGACAAGAAAGCAAACGAGATTTTTGCAAGTAAGAACGAATATTTAGGGGGAAAAATTATTACCGATCATCACTAAACATAGAATGGTAAAATTAAAAAAACAAAAAGAACAAACCTCGCCCAAAACAATACAAAAAGTCACGAAGACTATGAAACCTTCAGAGATGAGAATAAACGAGACAACGCGGCAGTAGCAATACTTCAAACCCAAATGGGCCAGTAACCGAGCATCAACGGGGTACAGCAGTAGCAGAAGGGATAGTCTCGATTTATCAGTCCCGGGGGACTATTTGCATTTTGATTTATACTGTCCCGAAGCATGGGCTTGGATGTGTGCAACTCTGATCTTAAGCTTCTCTCGAGCTGGGCGTTGAAAAAGTTAGTTACATTTTTTGCCATTTGGTTATTAGTGAAGTATTTGCTGATTTTGTCTTTCATTTGATATGCAAGTTGGATTTTTCCCCTGGTATGGTGTTACTTTTTCCACATTTTATCCATTTTATTTACATAGTAAGCTTAAGGTAGTCTGAGCATTAGAATGGCACTCGTTTAGTGAAGAAACAGACATATTCTGCTACTCTCAAGGATCTTCTCTTTCTTATTCGTTCGTCTCCAAGTTTGAGTAGACAAAAATTCATTGATCTCATTTTTATGCTTCTCGTTTGTAAGGAAATGTGACTTCTTTTTGGGTTTGTTTTGTGTTGTTTTTTTCTGGGGACGAATCAAATAAATAAACACAATCGCCATCTTCATCATCACAATCGCAGTCGGTCGTGGGCGACCATGCGCCTCCATTTAATGACATTCATTCCAGCATGTCCAAGCGAAAGCTAGGGCGACCATGAAAAAGAAGCCGCAGGGCAAATGAGTTCGGACAACATAACTTTCGGCAAACTTCAGCTCGTCACCACCAGCCAGGTTAGCCGGGCTTGAAGGAAGCGACAAGAAGGATAACACTGTTGACAGCAAGTTGAATGTTAAGGACGATATATTTTTAATTTTATGGCTTTCGTTTTCGCTAGGCTAGTTTTTGGCAACGGCAGAAGCTAGTTCTTTTGCTGTGCCCGATCCAACGGCATGATAATCTGTCGCAAGGAATAGCCAGAAGCCGCTGGTGAAGGGAGGGTAGTAACAGTAGGTTATCTGTGACCCAATCCGTTCAACTGTGTAGTCCATTCAGGCGAGGCGTGGACAACAGTTTGGCACCGAGTTCTTACAAACTTTCTCGACCAACACTTTAAGAGCACGCCTGTCACAATGCCTGTCAGTGTCGGCGACTTGGTTGGGCATGATTTATGCTCGAGCGTTTTCTACAATCCCTTTCGCGTAAAGATGGTTTTCTGTACAAATGAGCAGCGGAACGGTTTGTGAAAATTTGAATGGTTCCTTTTCTGAATAACTATAAAAATAATTCCTTAAAGTTGCATTATAAAACGATAGAACATTAAATTAATAAACATCATGTGTGTGTTCCTCATGCGTATTAAAAATTACAAAATTAAAACAAATCTCAAACAACAAGAAAAGTTAAAAATAATATAATAGCCATGGCACAAAAGTACATTTTTAGGAATTGTACACATTACTTAAAATTGTTGATAAAATTTAAAAGCAATGCAACAAAGTAGTAAATATTTTTCATATGTAATTATTAATGACTTGTATGTAGAACCATTAGAATCTCTTATAGAGAGTTAATATAAAAATATAAAAAACACACCAAATGTTTGGAAGAAAGTAATTCCTTCATCCTCTGTTTAGTTCTTAATGCATTCTCAAGAAAATACCGTTTTGCGGCAAACAATCATAACAGCAAACATATCGCATTCAGTACTGGATGAAAATCGTCTTCAAATGCTATTACGAGTAAATGGACAATCCCGTCCGTAACGTAATAAAAGCATAAGAGAGCGTAAATTATTCATCGATTGATTCGTTATCGATATAAAATTTGCAACGTAATCGTAAAATTTATTGAAAATAAATTCTTCTTCATCGTCCGCGAAACGCTGGTGTGTGGCGTGGAGCATATGTTGATATGCGGTTTTGAATGCTGCAACGACTCGTGATCGTTGTCATAAAATCACGTTTTGTTCGTCGTTGTCGTCGTCGTCATCGTCGTGTACGTTTGCAGCTGGGAACACGGTAGTTTGGTTGACGGTTTGTATCCGACGCGCTACCGAATTGGATTTGATTCTTTATTACTTAACAACGAGCGCCAGCACAAGTGGCAACGTGCACCCGTTTCGCAGTAACCAATCGCCGGTTCGATAGCGTATACATATTTCAAGGATATAAAAGGTGGTCCCAGACGGGCGAATCGGAATCTCCTCATCATCGCACTCCTACTTGCGCTTACTGAGCCCGATTGGCAGTGAAAATAATGCTTGAATCGCGGAATTCGTTCAGTGCCAGCGTCTTGGGGCGTGAGCAGCTACAGCGGCCAGGCAATGGACGCGAAAATTGCAGCAGCGCAATGCAGACAATATGATATCAATAAGAGTATATGGTTTTGCTTCTGGAAGCGTGCAGCGAGAAGCGGACAAGAAGATAACTTGCCAGCACACCCATACGCGTTTTTATTTTTCGCCTGGGTTGGCGAACGCAATGGGATGGAGCAAAAAAAAAAAGTAGACCGTCCCTTACATGATGTACGGTGGTTGCCCAGTGGAGGGTGCACGAACAAGTGCAGAAGGATGTTGCTCCTGTGTGTGTGTGTCCTTTTTTTCAAAACGACAGCTACGCCAAAAGGCACGGTCGACGTCTTTCGAAAAAGGCTCCACAATCGTCGCAATGCCAGCGCCGAAAGATAAAAGCATAAAACATAAAACAATAAATAAAAATATTTGCTTCTTGTCATCTCTTCCACCCAGCAGTGCAGCGATGAACGTTCATGCATATGTGACTGCTTCAAAGTCCCTACTCCCCGGGTATGGTTTTACTTTGCATTGTGGGAATTTGTTTTTGTTTTCTTTGCTCTGCTTTGTCTACGTGAGTTTTTTTTGTTGTTCTTTTGGTTGTCCATTCCTTGGCGTTGCAAAGCGACGAGCACTTGCTGACCTTAGGAAGCGATTGGGTGTTGTGAAACTAAAATGCAAGGAATATAGTAGCTTGTAATCATTAAAGTCGAGCTAGAAGGGAATTGCCGCATAAGTAGCTTGCTGGCACCCAAAACGAGCAATCAGAAAAAATGGGGCGGAGCGCCGGTAATGGGGCAAGGGGTCGTAGCGGTGATTGAGACGTAGAAGGAGCGTAGAGGATGGAAATATGTTTGTAAATTGTTTCGAATTATACAACCCAGGTTTTTAATTTTTTTAAATTATAATTGAGTTTAAGTTTTAGAATAGAAAAACAAAACAATGTTTCATATTTCATGTGACTTACTGTTGAGGATGCATTACGTTACATACTAACACGTCATAAAGCACGGAATAACATATTCCAAGCTGAAGCGGAATATTGAGATTAGAGTCACGATTTATGAATCACAGCACTTCGATCATGGACAAAACAATGTGGACTGATAAACAAAAGTCATGCAAGTAGTTTTGATATCATTGTTTGTCAAGATTATTCTAAACACTATACCCGTCCTTATTCTTATACCTGATACTGCCCTTTTTGAATTCTAGAAGATCAAACCCTAAGAAGAACTATACGAAATTGTTAGTTAGCGCCACCAAGAATGTCAGTCAAAGTCTAACAAGCAAACATCTGTCCGACCCAGGCAGCGGGTGCAGATTATTTCATCCGTCTTACTAGTCCTTTCGAGCGCAACGAAACGAACTGCACCGATGAACCAGGCTGGGGAAACGAACAGACACGTAGCTGCGTGAAGAGACGCACGTTAGACAAGTATTAAGTGCGGCATTCATGGTCTCCGGGTGGTTATGTACTGTGTTTCAGTCGTTTTCGGTTTGTTTCGATCATTCTTGGGTGTTTCAAATGTCAAAAGACTTAATTTCTTTCTACAACTCCCAGCAACGATCTCGAAATTTAATTGATCATCAAGACGTTCTTCATTTCCCGGATCCTTTGCACCACCCGTACCGGTACACCGGTGCCGGCCGGATGACGAAAATCTTATCTACTAATCCCCGAGACGGTAGGAAATGTTCCATTACAGTGTTGAGTAGCGCAAAATAGATCACAACGTGCGCTGTGTAATGTGGAGCGTCAGGTCAGGACCTCACCACCTCCATTCGGCGAAGAGCAGGAATTACAAACACACACACATATGTGTCTAGGGAGCACAGTGTGCAGCCTGAAGAGTCTGTGTGGCGTTCTGCGTGTTCGAAATTAATTAATGACGAGATGAGATTATTCATGTGGCAAGTGTAATTAGTATGCACGCTAGATTCAATTTGCGTTCTCGTCACCAAACCGTCGGTTGAGGGTGGGGAAGTCCCACATCCTGACAAACACGACAAGTCGCGTCACACCGTAGCATGGTTACCTTTTTCGATGCAAGTGTGCGGGAGTAGCATGCTCTTTTCTGTCGCGGGTAGTCATCATCGTTTGCAACGTCGGCGTCTCTCAGCAGCCGGAGTGACGCAGATTAATTCTGGCAAGCTAATTTCTCACTTGTTTCCCACAGGATCTTTGCCATTGCTGGGGATTCGCGTTTCCCGAGCTTAGGGTATGATCTCCCACAACCAGAGCAGTCTATCCACTTTCGCAGCCTATGCATGCTTTTGGGCGAGAGGATCGAATATCAGCAGACGATGAGTCACGATGATTCACGCGCTGCATGTTGCGATCAAATGTGGCCAACCATTGCCTTGTTCGTCACGATCCAATCGCTGTCCATTAGGGGAGGCATTTCAACGAGAAGGTCGAGCGAACGGGTGCGTTGAATTCCGGTGCAGAATATCTCGACGCTTTGTCTTGTTGTCGCGCGGACTGCGTCGGTGGAATTCGCCTGGCAGCCAATGGACTGTACATGTGTGCCGAAAATTCTGCCACAGCGGTAGCGGTTGCGTTACAGGGACGGCACAATAGCATGGAATGATGCAGCTCATTTTGCCCGAGACGATCGCTCATGCCATGTGTGCTGGTCTTTTGTCTTTACAATCGCACAGCTATTATTGGCCTCATGAGGAATCTCTATTTCTTCGTCAAATGAAGTGTGCAACCCAACAGAAGGCTCGATATAAACTGTGCAATCCATTATAGGCAATGTTTTGTGCATTTAGTTTGAGAAGCTAGGGAGAAGTTTTGGCAGTATTCGCAAAGAGATGTAGCAGCAGTAAATTAGTTCTTTAAATGATATCATCGAATGTTACAAAATCTCTAGTGTCTGTCACAGATTTGAAGCAAACTATGTGTATCGTTTCACACGACAGACGTATCAGCGAATGAACGGAGCAACTTATATGCAAATGTAAGAAACTGCGGGTGTTGCAAGCTGATACATTACGTATATCTCGAACATGACAGCAGTGCATGCTGCATAAAGCGATGCACCAGACAAAACAAAGCAGACATGTAGAAATCTTGTGTGAAGGAACGAACGAAAAGGACCTTGTCAATGACAAGCCCGGGGCAGAAGGGGAATGGTAGTTTTCAAGCGAAAGAATCAAGAAAGAGTCAACCCTTGCGAGAAAGAACATCGCGAAGAAGAGAGATAACGAACAGCACGAAGAAGCGGCTGAAAGAGTTGGAACAGGTGCAACAAGGCGGCGGTACAAATTATTATAAAACTGCACAGATCCTGCAGTCAAAACCCCAGACCCCAGACGGCTGACAATATCTTGGCTTTTGCGCTTGCCTGCCGCCATCTCCGGTGTGTCTCTTCATCAGTGGTAATGCAGAAATTGCATGTAAAATAAAACACGAAAAATTCTCAGTCTGTATGAACATCAGCATGCATACTCCACCCTTGGTTGCAATGTGGCTGCATCTTCTGGTGGCAAAATACAGACAACAACCGAGTTAAAATGCAACCCTTTCGAGAGATGGCAGAGTATTCTTCTGTAGGTCGACGGTACCCATACCCACGGTATCTGTGTGTGTGTATGTAATTGTGAATGTGGAAACTAAAGAGATGAATGTAATCTGCGTAAACATTCCCACTCAACATGGATATGATGTGACGAAACAGATAGCGACCAGTATCAGATTCGTGGGAGCTGTTTCGGTAAGTTTTGTGGTTATTTATTTTAAAACATTCTTCAACAGAAGTGGTATGAAGTGTCGTTTGGATCATACTTAATACTTCAAAGCTAATTTCAACAAGACAAGAATATAACTTTATCTGCTAGAATTGATTTTTAAATAATCCGGTCGCGTGGAGATCAAGGCACCTATTACTTACACAAACGACTTGTTGAATCGATTGTATTTAAAAACTAATGTTACAACTAAAATCAACACATATCACACATATTCTTATAAGTCGTAGCACGTAGCCTGATAATAGCCACGTAATCAGATATGGTAGTTGTTACATTCCTTTAAGTTGTGATAAAACAACCACATTTTTTTCTCTCAGGAACGGGATTTTACTCTACAATCAATTAGATAAAAAGTGTATATAAAGGTATTAAATTTGCGTAATAATATTTTTAGGGCTGTAAAATTGTGACTATACTATGTATTTGAATATGTTCTGCAACATTCATATGGATAACACATTTAAACAGTGTTTGAACAAATACTGCAAATCAGTCAACGGGAAAAGTAAATAACTGCCTCTAAATAGCAACGAGCCAGACTATCTTTGAGGTAGAATTATTTGCATCTGATCTGTCGTTCCATGATCCCGTCTCGGCAAGGAGTTTGCGATCCGTCTGCATGGGCATCGTACAATGCGATGGAACAGTCGGGCGGGCGATTGCATAGAAAATAGCACAACACAAACGCTAAATATGTCCAACACCTCCAAATAAGTCAATAAACTCCTCCCGCGGGACCACGAAACAAACCACCGCAAAAAAAGGAAAATACGTCCGCTAGACTACAGGGAAGGAAGCCGTGGTATTTGGAATTCAATCGTCACCATCGCCTCCACCGCCACCAACATACACGTATGCAGTAGTGTGCGATGGCTTTCCACATATGATCGGTTTGGGACAAGTAACAATTACGACGATTCATGCGCAAAAGCGCACGGGGAAAGTTGGGGTGTGTCTAGCTGGCTGCGGAAATCTGTCTAAATTTAACCATTATCGGAACCGATTAATGCCAATAAATCTAATGGAAGATCGTTAATCTTCTCCGGCCCGGGTATCGAGCAAACGCATTCCACCGTGCATAGCGCGTACCGGGGCGAAGGAGGCGAATGCGAAAAATAAAAAAAGCCAGCGCACTCCCATTGAAGGAGTGTATTTCGCGACTTTTCTTCGTTGCATTTGAAGATTAAGTGGAACGGGAAAGAGATCAAGCCGACAGGGAGCATGGATCTGTTGGGGATATAGCTGGCAGAACACATTTCAAGACGAAGGAGAACTATAAGGAGAGGGAAATGTGCCGGCAAAACCAGCTTAGAATAGAATGGCAGACAGAGGACGATGAATGGTGCGGCAGCTAACTGATTTTGGTTTAGGCACAGTCTCAGTAATGCCGACAAGAAAAACATATGCAGGAGCCGCCAGCGTAGCGACGTTTAATACTTCAATAAATTAACGCTTGTCTGAGACAAAACGGAAATGACCGCCCGCGCCAATTCGTTTCCAATTCGTTTAGTTTGCGATTCTTTACTATCGATGAATATTACAAGCAAATCATTTAGATCGGGATCATTTGTACAAAACTTCGAACTATGAAATTAAAATCAGGTTTAAATAATAAATGAGCAAAGCTTTTGAGAATTAAATAAATTATACTCTTGAAAGTAGAAGGTGTCATAAACTACACACTATTAATTAACCAAGAGTTTAGTCAATTGATCATCATGTGCCGGAAACGCGGAATCGACTATTGAAGAGTGAGCATGGTGTGGAAAAAGTGAATATATGAAAACGCTAAAATGTATGCAAATTTATTATTGTTTTGTCAGAGTCCCCACTCCCTCCAGTCGGAACACCATGGCCATTTACTATCAGCGTTTGACCGTGTGTTTTTCCTTTCTCCCGAATACTGTGGCGTACGTACTACGATCCTACACAAATGTAGCCAATGCTAGCACCACAGCAAACAGACACCGTGCGGAAAGTTTCATTGGCGTAAGGCGAACGAAACAAACATCGGAGACCAAAAGACATACAATACACCGAATGATCGCTAGGAGAGTTGCAGCAGCCGGGTCTTTGGAATTCGCGACTGAGACTGCAGCTGAGCATGGGCACTACTAGGCAAGCCCCCATTGGGACCGATTCCATCAGGTGCAGCACACCGTCGTATGCCATTAAACGGGAGATGCACCGATCTCTCGACACTCTGCACACAATCTGATATTCGTTTGCGGGGAACACAAAAAAAGGGGCACGCCATCGTACGACACACACTCGGTGAATGGTATTTTAATAATTGGCTGACTAGGGAAAAGATGGAATTGTTTTGTTTACCATCGTTTGCAACGTGCGCACATGCACCCCTTACGGTCGGTGCACACTTGGTGGCTGTAGAATCGGAAAATGCATCCATCTGTGGGTGGGTGTGCATTGTACAACAAGGGACTTCCGAAGTACATGTGCATATTTACTCAAACACGAGACGCCGTTTCACTCGTCCGTGATCTACACCTTTGATTTTACACCAAAGAAGAATTTCGTTCGGTAAAGAAAGGCAAGCTAACTTAGATGTAGACAAACAACAAAGGAAGGAGCAGCGAAAAAAAAACAAGAACTGCACACAAGAAAATCAGCTGAAACAAAAAAAAAAAAAAAACATTTGCAACAGCAACCCTGCACCAGCATCTCTCAAGCGGTTCTTGGCTAATGGGTTTTGTGGTGAAGTAAATTGCACAAGCTGCACCCGCAATGTGTCCGGCAAGTCCGGAAGCGGGGAACTACCGATGGACGATGGGTGGGTGGTAAATATTTGGATAAACGATCAGTAATGGCAAATAGAAATCGCCAATGCTTAGACAGAACATTCCGGTGTATGCCCTTGTGTGTGTGTCCAATAAAGAAGATTGATGCACTACGAATCACGATGATCGGCTAGTGCGCGACTGAGGTTATGGTTTTGTAGTGATCCTTACTTCAAACCACAGTCACCTGCCGGGAAGGTTACTGGCAGACAAATCGGAACGAGCTTCATATGTGGCCTTCCACTCCGTGGCACGATTTGAAATTGCAGCTTCAAAACTCAATGTACTGTGTCGTCACCTAATGCACCCATCGTATAGGCCCTCATCGCGTGCAATTTTTTCTGTGGATTCATTGCCCGAATATTACGACCCTGGAGTGTCGTCCCACAGAACTAGTAAGCTTACAACATATTACCAAAATCAAATTTGATTTGGTGTTAGTTTTTGCATTTTGTTAGACATCAAATCCCAACGATGAAGTCCTCCTTTCACTACCCTGAACCAAGATTGATGAGGCATCGATGTTTTGCCAAAGAGAAAAAAAAAGTTAAGCACTAAAAAAACGACCAAATCGCTTGATGATCTTGTGTCCCTCATTTGGGCCATGATTATTTCAACATCACACCCTCATGGAGCGCTTGATGATTGATCGATGATATACATTGTGGTCTGGTGCCGCAAAATCGCCACCCCATCTCACAATGGCAAGGTCTTTCGATTGTGCGCTTATGCCCCTTGCAGGTTGCAGTTGGCAAAACTCTAAATAAATAAACTCCCGAATCGAATCAAGAGACTAAATTCAAATTTTCGACAGCCCTCTTACAGAAGGTCGTCGTCGGTGGTTTCAACATTTGACGACTCCCTGTCGTTATGCGTGCGTGCGCGTTGGTATGCGTTTTGTTTCGGCACTCCAATGACTCAGATGCTTGTGATGGGGTCACAAGAACAACACACCTGTCGAGTACGAGCTGTACATGTCAAAATCTCAATGACCCCCGGCGTTCGGACCTATGGCACTCAGTCGGAACCCCCTTCGTACAACGGAACAGACGGTTCAAAGGCGATGAGAAATATCCGCTCGCAAATGACCCAGTCCAAAGGAGCGAACCACCGTATGGTGCGAGCGATTTACGAGCGGATTATAAAAGCTTACAGCCAAATTAGCGTCGTCATAAAAGCCCGCTAATCCGACTACGATGATTGCGGTGAGGTGCGTCGCCGTTTGGAGTACCTGAAGTGTGTTTGAGCGTATGGGAGCGCTCCACACTGGCGAGACTGATGCTTCTGCCCTTCGGTCGATGCTTCTGGGTCCGGTCAGCAAGAAGGGATAGTGAAAGGTATGCTCATCGTGCACTATCCTAGGCGTAGTTGACTGATTGAGAGCCCTGCCTGGTGGTCAACACCTTGGTCAAATTAATCATTTGACGTTTAAATACGATAATTTCTTCCTCAACCAAGCCGCAAACGGTAATGGGGGGCGTCATTTCTTTCGCCGTTCGCCTTTGGTATACCATTAGCCTCCGACGGTACATTGAGCGGATTCTTGTACACAGACCTTCCCCGCGTGTCCCGTGCGCCATGATTGATAATCGACGCTTGATTTGGCTGACTTCGTTGGCCTCAAACAAAGGCACCTCATGCCCTGCGCACGTAGCTCATACGTGATCAATGTTGATCGAAGTGCTCTTCGGGCGAGCATAACGGAAGGTTGAAGGTAATCCGTTGTGCACGGGTGCAAGGCCGGGCAACAAACAATGGGCTACGACGCGGGTTCTCCTCAAGAGAAGTTCATAATCCCTTACCGAGCGTACCGGCATCTCGTCACCGGAAAGCAATCCAGGCGACTCGCCGGACTCGGTAGCTGCAAATGAGCTCAGTTGTGTTGTTGGCCATCTTGGCAAACCAACCAGGCTCCCGGTGGGATCGAGGATTGCCGTATTCCGCCGCTGGTACTTTCCGGGATGATTACTCCCGGTTGCGGCTGTAATTAAGTATGGTTTTGATTAATTGTACGATTTGTGTACGCGTCCGTGTCTCGATTCGCGCCTCGGTAAGCCGGGGCGCCCACTCGGAGTGAAAGGCAACGCTCTAGTGCAGACTTTTACCCGGCGTGCCCCAATAGGTGCGTCACTGTGTTGCGCCGTTGTTGCGCATTATTAGACACGCACCCCCGACTGTGTCCCTGGGGCTCCCGAATTTTCATCTCAAACTCGCCGATCATCATCATCATCAATAGCATAACCGCGCGCAAACACAATACATGTCATGACATAAAGCCGGAGAGAGCATTGGCCTGTTTGATCGGGGTGGTTTTACCAAACATTCTTTTTTTTTCGTGCGGTCCCCAGTGGCGGTGGTTATAAGTTAATTAACTTACGACATCAAATGAAATGCGGCTGTATGGTACCCACACGCGTGCTTCTTGGTGGTAAACACTTGCGAACCCAGAGGGAATGCATTCGGCTACAGTTCATCTTCCAAATAACCGGCGCGATAGCTAAGGTGAACTGGGAGATTGATGGATTGATCGCAGAACGCCTGCCAGGCTGAATCGTCCTGAGCTTATTCCCCAGTGAAGAGGAAATATTGGGACTTGTGTAGCAAACGAAGCCAGCCCATTGCTCGCGGTGGTAGCTAACAGTTTTATCAAATGGAGCTAAAATTTGCGTCCACTAATTGTGCTACATCCGTCTGGGTTCATAGCAGGATACCAACTATTTGGGGATTTCCTATGCAAATCCCTCCGCTGCCAATTATTGTAGAAGAAATCACTAGCAACGGGAGATGGTAAGATAATTACCCAAAAAACACACGCGGCTAGAGTACAACAGTACTAATCAAATAATGTTATAATGAATTATGATCCACTGCATACTAATGATAGCTTCCATAGTAATATAACATCGACGATAGTAAATTCTACGGTTGCGTAGATCTGATAAAATATTCTGGAGTTTCGTCATATCTTAAAGGTAAATGACAAACTTTTAGATACCACACAAGGTACCTACCGCCACTCCAAGAAGGACATTAAATCAATGATCGATGATTGAATTCAAACATTAATTAAACATCAAACTTTGCGCACATACTCACAACATTCGCAGTAAGCAAGCAAACACCCAAGTGATGATATTATAGCCAATACGAGCTGCAGTAGTTTATTGCACCAGCGTGAAAATTGATAAATATCTCGTTTGGCATGGTTCAATACGGAGAATGTTTGTTTTGGCCTTTTTCCACGTTTTCAATTCGTTGGACTATGATTTGGCACAGTGGATACATGTGCATCGAATAAGTTTTGTCCATACGATAGCTATGAAAATTAATAGCACTATATTAATAACAATAACATTGACGTTCGTCTTGGGACTTACGGTTCAATTGCTGCAGATATTGTGTGAAAGTAAACATGATCATCCCATTCCATAATTGGTATTTAATCTTACCTAAAAAGAAATTGAAAAAAGGAAAAAAAAATTAGCTTCAAGACCACATTTAATGAACATTAACGACGTTAGATGAGATGAAAATTAGTTGAAAATTGAAAATGGTTGAAAATATAAAAAGTTGATCTTCAAGGGCTCCGTTACATATGTTACGTTAAAAAGTTTTGCGATGACCTGCGACTTTGGTTCTCGAGGCAATTTGCTACTATTTGTTACAATTGACCCTAGCTGACAAGAGCTACTGCCAAAGTAAATCGTACGATTAGGGTTTTCTGTAGTACCGCCACAATCCATTCGATCTGCTGTTGATCCCAAACAACTTTTAACCTTAGTCCACTTCATTCCTCCCATGGTTCCATGGCGAATCATGGTGAGCAAGTAGAAGCAAGTAGAAGAAAATGAGTGTTGCATCTTAAGAAAGTGGCTGCATAGGGCAGGTAAACCCAAGGGCAACCGTGCGAAATGGGATTTTGCAACACGCTTCTCTCTCTGGTTCCACAATCGATAGTCGCGGGGTATCTGCTGTTTGGCAGGATCGCGCCTCACCGTTCGCCCTAACGACAAGCTCCGGTTACAAAACTGCACGTCGAAGAGTAATGTGATGATTAGCCGAAGCGAAGCGTCGGCCGTCTGTTTCCTTCACGCTTCCGAATGGAGGCTTGCGCCGAAAGGTAAGCGGTTGCTTCCTTTGCAAAACGGGAAACGTTACAGCACGGTACGGGTTTGCCGGCTTAGAATGAGGTGCGATTATGGATGATATGGTAATTACATTGATTGAGCACCCGAGTTACACACTCGGTCGGTAATGTTGCGATAGGTTCTCTGGAGAAGGTGGCTTTACCTAGGGCTCTCGGATTACAAATTAGGCAGTGAAGATCAACGTATGCACGGGACGAAAAGAGCAACAAGGCAGAGAAGCGGCACTATTAAGCGCGTAATGTTGATTGAGCGCATTCGGCAGATGATAGAAACTCATCGGTTTGGGAGGAGGAGTTGAAGGCTTCACGTATGCCACCCCTCTACGTAGAAGGTGTAAGGTGATAACACCTGGACGAAGCGCCATTTCGTAATCGGGTTTTTTTTTTGCTACGATAAAACTACGATGCCGCACGATTCTCGTCATGCCAAGAATTACGTGTAGCTTTGCACACGAGTGCAAAAATGGACAGCTTAACCACGAAACAGCAGAAGCGGTATCAATTATTTGCAAATTGATAAGAAATAATCATTTTTCAAACAAACCGAACAGGATGGCGCGAAAGTTTGGCAGTTGTTTTCGCTTATCTACGTTACTTGATGGACGCTCCCACCCAACGCTGTTCGCAATGCAATGAGCAGGTCCGGAAGCCACACCCGCTACTTGGTCAGCCATTTCGAGTGCAATTGTTTGCACTTGAAGTGTTTGCCATTTTGCAGTGGTGTTTGTACATCTATTTCAAATATGTTTGATGATAGCATTGCCGTCGTCAGCCATTTGGGAGCAGTTGTAACATATGCATGCTGGTGATGGCGCAGGAGATCTTGTAGGTCTGCAATTTAGATCGAAGAATTTAGTACCGACCCATTCATCCAAATGATTGAATTAGGCTCTTTGCGATTGGTTTGTAGAGAATGAATAGCTTCTGTTCAGAATAAGCAGCATCACAGTAGCAGAACTCAATAATAGTGCCAACCACAGTCAGCTTCTGTTGTGGGATTGTCAAGCATCATACCAAACGTCAGTAACGTGCTGTCTCATTGTGGCTTCTTATATGAAATCGATTCCTCCCTACACTAACTGAGTGTAGCATGAATGGTAACAGTTTGCAACACACTCGCGCTACAACATCAAGTCCGCTTCCTTGCGCAGCTGCCTCTTTGTGGGTGAGATCTTTTGTATAGCTGGGATAAAGCGAAGCGAAGGCTCCTGTTCCAACCGCTTCCACCGGACAGCAAAATATCGAACCATCGCGACACTATTATGTACATTGCATTCTCTCTTGCGAAGTCGCGTGAAATGCGGCACCGCCGTACAGGTGAAGGCAAGCTCGAGGTCTTGCTCAGGGATGGCATGTAATGCATTTTGCGCGGCAGCTCAAGGGCTACCACCAGCAGCAGTAGCAGCAGCAACAATGACCGCTACTGGGTGCTGATTGATGATCGACGACGATGAGAAATGGTTTGCAATCGAATGCGGCCAAATGCGATCCCGAAAATTCGGAATTCCTTTGGAATGATTTTGTTCTCATCGATCTCAAGATCAAGTCCGTCTCGTTTGGTCAAGCAGAACAATCAAATAACACTGGGACGGATTGCAGCAAAATACATCCACATGTTTGGAAGCTTTGATGGGACTTGCCATCAAAAGAGCTTTTGAAGGAGGTCGGATACTTTGACGATTAAGGTCGTTATTTTTTTTGCATTTTTCTTGACAAAAAAGCGGCATGAAAAGAAATTCCGCCGCTCAGATTTGAAGAGCCGACGATGAATTAAAAAGGGATGTAAAGGAAATAAACCTCGATGTGAGGTGGAATACAAATTATTAAAATAAAACTGAAACAAATATTTGAAGGTGCATGTGAACTAGAATTCTTTCTATACAAAATTTTGTGCAAATGAAATTGAATTTTATGACACCCAATGACTTCAGTTTGAAGACGAAGTAGTTCTAAGAAAACAAAACCTCAACAAGTGAACAACGTCCAGTCCATCTGTCATTCAACAAAGATGATGTATGTTGTAAGATTTGCAAAAAAAAAAGAAGACTTCTTTACAGTTTAGCGGCAGCATAAAATTTCATGTGATTATGTAACCTCTACCAGCCCTTGCGCTCTCACCATAACCTCCCGCAGTAATTGGCGCCAATAATCGAAGTAATTGATCGATCAAAAAATTATTTCTGAACCCAGCAAAGCTTTTCCAGTGTACGGTTACGCGGCGTTTACGGCCAGACTTTTCCATTGGTACGGCTTATTTCGATCAAAATGTTGTGATTGAATTGCAATGAATTAAAAAAAAAGTTAAAATAAAACGATATAATTGTTTACAGGCCAAGAAACCGATGGGGGGATCGCGCGATGGAAGATGAAAATGTGAGACGAAATCGAAAGGAATGAA
>KI423030.1:14001-34749 GCA_000473375.1 Anopheles culicifacies | reverse complement strand
TACCGATTATAGTATGTTTTAATCGTTTTTACTCATCGATTCCACGTCAGAAAAAAAAAATAACATCACGAACACTGTTTGTCGTGTCTCTTTTTGTAAAAAAAAAAACAAACAACACGAAAAGAGGCAAAATGTTAAAAACAATTAAAAAAGCATATTAACACATAAACCATTACCATAATTATGACATAAGTTTTCTTTTTTATTTCATACCTTCAAAAGGCAATTATGACAAAACACATCCGTGTGACAGTCACGTTTCGGAATAGTAATTATTATTATTTTTTGTTACTTTTTCCCATGCTTTTTTTTCAAGACGCCATATGTCCCTTTCAATATGCCACAAGTTCGACATAATTTGTCGACCGGTCGTGATTATTTTCCACTTTCCGGCTCTCCGTTCAGCGGTTTGTTTGATGGATGTGGCTAGATTTATTCTCTCTTTGTGATAACACTGTTTGTGTGAGGAAAAGAAAGAGATAGAGAGTGAGAGAGGGTGTGCTAAAAGAAGGTGAAACAACTTTTCCTGTTGTACCCATCGTGCAACTGTACACTTCTTCGCGTACCGTTCATCACCGTTCACCGTACAAAACCACAAAATTGCGTGACTGGTGACACACGAGAATGAAACGCACCATCGCAATCATCGTGTACCATCTTCGGTGCGATAGACACTGTCACACTTTTGTTTTCATCTTATTGTATGCTACCCTTTTTTTTTCATTAACCACTCACGGGAACCATTCGCACCAATTATATCACAACACCCCGGAAAATAAACGCTTCTACCCCCATCCTGGGTTAAAGAGAGAACGGTACGCTTTGTGACACAATCACGACCCATCTGTGTGTGTGTGTGTGTGTGTGAGTGTACGTGTTTTTTTCCCACAGGCAACCCCCAACAAGAAGATCTCATCTGTGTTGCCCGGTGACAAATGAGTTTCCGGCTCCCACCAGCCTGGACACAACGGTTGTGTTGTTGTCATTGTTGTCGCTTGGAGGGTATATGTTTTTTTTCTTTACTTTTTTAGCTTCAAAAGCCTTTTCAAAGAAGGAAGAAGGAAGACGTGTCGGCGACAAAACAAGTGGAGTTGTGATTTTTTATTCATTTCATTACATTCTCATACCGCTCCGCCGTACAATGCCATCTTTTTTAACTGTTTGTTGGCCAGCGGGGGAACGGGTAGGAAGGGACCGGAAGGGGGTCGCGCTCAACCACAGTCGAACGTATCCATCAAATGTCAGCTACGGATTTGCACCGATTCGCAAAAGAATTGCCGTTAAGCGTGCGTCATCTGTGCCGGGTACTGTGACAAGGGTTCGTCGCTTGCGTTGAAGTCTTTCGTACTCGAAAGCGGATTGGAGCGATGAACCGCTCGTTACCATGGCGCGTGTGCATTATCAAACGATTGGAATGTTTTTTTGCACAGTCACACATACACACACACACTCGCACAAACGTACAAACCCATTATAATGTAAAAAAAATCTCTAAAACCTACCAACCACAACCATGATGCAATCATCATGATCTACCAATTTTATATCGCTTCTTGAACGGGGCGGAAAGAAATTTCATTGAGGTAGACAGCTCGCTGCGGTATACAGAAACCCACCAAGTCCAGCCGGAGGCGATTGGGAAATCGATTTATTTGTATCATATTTGTGGTCCCTGCCAACAGAGACACTTGAACATTGGCTTTCTCCGGGGTACAGAAGAAGAAAAAAATACAGACACATACAAACCGACCGGTCGTGTTCGTCACTTAATGGTTTAAAAACGTTTAATTTACGTGTGGCATAATGTCATCATTCAATTTTTTTTATATGTTGACTCCTCATTTTATAAATCCAAGTTTTTCTCCTTTTCGGTAAAGTTTTTTTTACCAAGCAAGACAATTGTTTTGCGATTGGCTTCGGTAGAGAATGGCAAATGTAATATAAGCTGGGTAAGAATTTTACATAAGCATACCGTACCAGATATATTGCACACGGTCGGTTCAGTTTGCCGAACCTGGTAAGCAACGCAACACGTCTTATGTGCAAAGAGCGGTAATCAACACTATAGCACAACAGGTGCACACGTACACGTACGCGATGCAGTACTGAGTTTCTCTCTTTCTCAAAGAGGAACAAAAAAAAAAGCAGAACCTCCCACCACCAATTCGGCGTATCGAAAGGGGGACACCCTATTTGCTTACACGTTCCTCCCGCAATAATGCGCGCCAATCGATCCGACCGGTCAATTCGATACGAGCACAGGAGTAAAAGCTTACCCACCACATACCACATGATATAACTGTATCGGTTGTATGCGAACTGGATGGATGACTCGAGCTAAAACTGTACAACAACATCGAAAATTTAAAAAAAACCCAAACAGCTCGTCAACCGGATCGTGGACACGATTTCGACGAGACGAAATAAAAATAAAATAATAACTCACACACATACGTCTTTCAACAATACACAGAAGAAGGTGGACGATATGTGGAGCTTTTTTTATAATCATTCCGTTGTGTTTTTTCTTGTTTCTTTTTTGTTGTAATAATAATGATCCATTAATTGGAAGCTTGCTGAACTACTAAACATTGATCAAAAATGTCCGTCTATGCTGACTGCGTGCAGCAGAAGAAAATCGTGTTTTAACTTAAAACCCCAAGAATGTGCTACTATCTGACCTCGATTTTCAGGCCCGCGTGAGCGTGAGAAATTCCTTTCCGTTTCCTGCGCGGTCAGCGATCAGCGAAAGTTTTTTTTGTTCCTCCCCTTCCCCTCCCGGTTTCGCTACTGGTTCATCGGCACATCGGAGACGCATCGAAACGCGAGACAGACGCGCAAGTGAAAGGAAAAGGAATGAGATGATTCATGCCAAGCACGCGAGCGGAAACGGGTGGCGGGAGACGGATGGGCGAAAGTGAAGGGAGAAGATACAGCCTGACTGCAAAAAAAAAAAACAAAACTCATTTTAAAACATTTTTCGAATTCCACAACCAGGCGAAGGAAACCGTCATGGCATTGCGTTGGTGAGGAATAATTTCCATCGACATGAAAGATGCATTCAGTGTTTGTATTCGCCAAAAAGTAAAATTCCTTCCGCTCCTAAATCATTGAGAGGGCATTTTTGTTTTTAAACGCGCACGATGACATCAGGTTAGTGTGACAGCAAATCAGCACACTTTCTCCAAAACTCGCAAAACATCTCCAGTGAGAGATAAAAAAAGAGGTTCAACACACCCTCCTTGCCTTTAATGGATGCCAATATGATTGCTCAATAGCGTTTTACACCGGCATAATCAAACTCACTACGATTACTAAAACAAAACCCAAACCTTCCCCCGAAAAAAAAGGGAAAACGAACAGCATGCGAAACAGGACCGAATAAGATGAACACTTACATTGCGGCAATCAAGATCGCAGATCGGCTCCGAAGGGAACGAACCCTCCGGGCAGAAATAATTCAAGAGAGACACAGCACAGATCCGTAGTTAAAACGCTGCGAGAGAGAGCTTTCCCCTCGATCGATTGTTGAGTGGGAGGTAGCCGAAGAAGACGAAGGAGAGAAGAGCGTCGGGCATGTTGTTTACTTGGCATACTGCCTGCGCTGGCTGTCACGCAACTTTCACAAAACTCAAAGATGTCGCACCAGCACAAGCTTTCTTCGTCTTACTTCTTCGCTTCTGCTGCTGCGTTTATACATTCCGATTTTTGTTATTCGTTTACCGTTGAGTGGAATGCATTTTAATCGGTACGATTTTTGGGATCGGTTTCGTAACAGCGCTTATTCTAACTGCTGCGCATACGTTCGAACGAGATTAAGGTTGAAGATGGTACCACTCACCTGGCTGAGGATGTGTGTCACTTCGTCCTGCTTCAGGCGGGCCAGCAGCATTGAGGCAACGGCAAGGATGTAGTCACCGGCCTGCGTCACCTGTGAGGGAACGTACGAGAGGAAGCGATTAGTGGTGGGGAAACCGAAACGACCGTAATGCGTAACCGATATCGTTAAATAACCGGCGGGATGATGAAACGAACAGCGCCAAGGATAAACGAGCGGTGCAAGGATGCCGAAACGTGCGCACCCTCCTCCCCCCATGAAAGCGAAAGAGAGATAGAGAGAAAGCGACCTAAATGTCAACGGTTCGATACCAGTTATTCGAGTGGTTCACTAATCCAACCGAAACAATACAAAAAAAATCCTCACACCGATTATGCGTGTACATGGGAGAGAACCAAATGTCCCTGAAATAAATATTAAAACAAAGACAATTTTCCGAAAAAGTCCATATTGACATTGTGTCCTATAAGTATATAACCATATACGGTAGTGGATGTTCTTCCTTGCCACCAATCTTCAATCCAATCAATTCATGCAGCAGGCGATTAATGCAGCACCTTACGCCGAAAACGTGCGGTATTTACGCTTTCCTTCCAACGCAACAGGTGACTCCTCTTGGTGGTTTGATCGTATCGCCTCAAACAAATTATCCATCTCGCACGCACTCCGGCGGTGGTTGGGAGGAAACTAACCAACACAATACAAATTCAATGGGTCGTAAATTCACTTTCTTCCAAACCCCTCCTCCCCCTTACCTGTAGACCGCCTTCCTTAGTCTAGGTCGTCGCGGAGGTGTAACAGTTACACACGATCAGGTACCGCTCAGTATGCACACCCGCCATTGCACGTACTGTCAGTATTGAACATTTTCACGCCTTCCGCACAAGTCTAAATTCGGTCGAGCAGACCGAATTCCCTCAGCTAATGTTTCAATTTTTAGGACCTCCGCCCCCTCGCTGCTGGCTTCGTGGTCCGGTGGTCGAATAGTGAAGCCGCACATTTATTGCTTATGCGGTACGTTAGGCATGCATCGATACTGCATACGGTAACGATTTAATCGTCACCATTACAGGGTGATATTTGGTTTGCCGGACGAGTCGTCCAACGAAACAGACGTGGAATGCTCAATGCACTCAATCTCTCGGTTGTGTGCTGATTAGCAACAGCTGACGGAATAGGTTGTGCACTAAAAGCAACGTACTCTGTTTTAGCATCTTCGCAGAAAAAAAATCATTTCTGGTGTACATCTAAGACAAGAATCACTGATGTACTCAAGAATTCCTGGAACTCTAGCTTACTAATCAAGCTCATCCGATACGCAGAACGTCATCGGCACATTGTGCAGTGTCTCGCTTCCAGACAGCTTCTAACAAACGTTTCCTTGTACTCAAGCGGATCTTAGCGAAATCCGTACGTACTAGGCAGTTCGCGTAGAGCACCATCCCCAGCCAAGGTCGCCACAAATACCAGCAGCAAGGGAGATGGTCCACAACGCGGAATACCAAAGCGTGCGGGCAACCTTAATTGCCGTTCCTATCGCGCATTGCCGCATTCAGCAACTTCAACATCTATCCGGTGGCGCACTTTGCTAATTTCGTTACACATGTACACACAGGCACACACACACGCTCATGTATGCGTCGCGTGGTGTTTCCTCAACCCGCGCCAGCGCTGTGCCTGGTTCCGTTTCCGTATTGCAGTCACGATTTGGCTGTTAATCGATTGTTCGCGTATGTTTTCGCGCAGGACCGCTGTTTACCACCGCGGGAGATGGATCCATCCGTCATCCGTCACGTAACGCGCACAGCTTGCTGAGAAGGAGGGGGGGGGGAGGTTCTCGTGTAGCGTGGAGTGAGGCGAGGGGGCCGTTTGTTGCGTGGTGTTTATTTAAATTAAAATTATTGTCCTTTCCTACCATCCTTGTACCGTTTCGGCATTGTCGATCATGTTCGGAGATTTGGATTTCCCCGTAAAGATCTAATCGTTGGCGGCAGTTGCCGCTGAATGATTGCAATCTGATCCATGCACGCATCCCGTACCGCTGACGTCAAACGACTGTGTTGACAACGCATCGCAGAATTATATAGGGGAACGGCGTTCTAAAGTGTGTGACCGCAGGGAACTACCCAAATCCAGATCCGAACCGACAACTCCGGATCGAACCGGAACTCCCGCAACCTTTGCACGCAATATACTCTTCCATTTCTGCTTAATTGAATTTCGCTTTAATTGTGCATTTAAAAAAAAAAAAAGTTTACCTTTTTGTGGTTCCACAGCACGTTGACACTTGGTTTACCTCGCCTGGCAAACGACTGGTCGATAACGTCATCGTGCACTAAGCTGGCAGTGTGAATCATCTCCGAAATCATTGCTATCTGTCGCTGAGCGTTCATTATGTTGCTGGAACACAAGCGAAGTAAGGGAAAGAGGAAGAAAAAGAGAGAGAGAGAGAAAAAAGACGTTAGTAATGGTCGACTGCAAGATTGGCTAGACATTTGGGGACTCTTTAATGTCTGGTGGACCCGTAGTTGACTCACTTCGGCCTCGGTAAAAAATGAGTAATCTTCGCGTGTAACGCAATATAACGTTAAAATCTCTTTAGTTATCTCATTCATATTCACCCTCGGACACTATGCGACAGTAAATGACACGTACCTAACCTCACAAATCTTGCGCATGGCAGATTACCGAATGGTTTATGCAAATTTACATCCAAAACCGAAAATCCTCTTCGGCTGAAGAAGGTGCGAAATCCTTTCCCTTGGACCGCTGCTGTGGGCAGCTGTAAACGACGTATTTGGAAACCGCCATAACGCATAAATATTAATGCATTGATGAAAAACACAGTAACAAAACACAGACATGGTAACAGAACGCTGGCAAGCTTAGTTTTGAGCAGCAAATATTCTATAGCCCGTGCGTCCACTAACCAGCATCCTCAATAAACATTTCTCAACGCTGGCGGGAAAGAGGGGTTTCGTTTGCCATTCGGTGGGCAATTTATCGTCTTCGGCGGCAAACCCTAAACCGTGCCATAAATATGCATGAGCAGGTTGTTCTCGCTGCTTTTCCACTCCAAACCTGGAGGCTTTCCACCACCAAAATCAAAACAAAAATCTCACACACACACAGAGTCGAACCGGATTAGGTTTGAGATCCGGTTGTAAACCGGACCAAACTCCAGCATCTTCACGAAATTCTCCAAACCCTTTTGTCATCTTTCGCAGTTGTGATTCTTCGCCGGCCAACGTCTAATTGGTGATAAGTCTTCTTACTTCCTTCTTGACAACAAAGAAAAATTAAGCCCATTTTTGGTGAGATTTCTTGGAATTTGTATAACAATCCACACAACACAATATCCGACGCACCAGGACATCTTGGAGCTGTTCGGTGGCGTACGTGACTTGACACTTGTAGATAGTGGATATCGTCAGCATCCCGATTCATTTCACTGGTCGCTGAACTTTCTCAAACCACCGCTTACAACTTGCTCCGCGTGACGTTGACCTCTGCGAGTACCTTCGGGAAGCCAACAAACTCGCAGGTGTGTGTGTTTGTGTCCTTGGAAATACCCCTTTATTGGAAGGATACGGTGGTAAGGTTGCAGCAATACCATTGCACATTGCACACCGCCTCATTCCAGTTAACCTTCAACCGATCGATGTATCCTGTCCGCCCTTTGCACCTTTAATGTCGGTTGGCCAGCGAGTGCCATTGGCCGAATGTCACCGGTCACGGTCAGCAGATGTACGCTCATTTTACGGGTTCTTCCCAAAGAACAAGCAATCCGGTTGTATTGCGATTTGGTTTTGTTGGGGTGGTTTTTTTGTTCCTTTAGGATGACATTAACACGTACCTGTTTTCGTTGTGCATGTGATAGTTCAGTGCCTTCGCCATCAGTATTGCCACCATCGGTCGGAAAGCTTTGCCCTGTCCATCGAAGTAGTATACGGCTATTTTGTTCAGCTCCTGGTGATTTGTCGCGCGGCTGATTTCCTGTATTCAAGTAACAACAACAAAAACACAATGATGAAGAAACAAAGAAAGAGATGATCAGGAAACTGCACTTAGTAACGGACACAAGACATAAAGGTCATGCAGGTGTATACTATAAGAAGAAGAATGAGAAGCTCTTTCACTCCATTCTCTGTTTGCTATTGGCATTCTTTCTACATAATTGGTTGGTTGTATGTTCCCGGGGATTCACACGCCCGCTCCTGCAAGGCTAGCTAGCTAGGATTGTCCCGGGGAAAATCCCGACAGTAAGAATAACCGGCCATCATCATTTCCACCGATCGAGGTTGGCGCATACCTTTCGATTGCAGGTCATTACCATGACCATGAAACTGTGCAATGCCCCAGGAGATATAGCGATAAAACGATTGATGAGAGTGTTACATCTCTCGCTCACCTGCTCAGGGTACGGAATGAATATTTTCGTTCGGCAACTTGAATTTCCTAAGGTACCCCCCGTCAATCCATACCATAACGTACAGCACGCGATTGCTCATCCATGCTAAGGTTCCAATATAGCCGTCCGCACGCCCTTCCCAGACGATGATCTCAGTGCGGCAGGCTTCTTCAAGGCCTTGGCAAGAACCCACCACTCTCCCTCATCCTCCTGGACCGTAGTAATGGATCTGTCCAAAAATTCCAAAATGCAAACAGCCTTGAAGTAGACCACACCCCAGAGACGACACACACATCTGATGTCAAATAACACCTTATCCACAGCTGAGGTGCACTTTGCATCACTCCCAGCACTACTTCCGTACCCTATAGCACGGCTCGTTGGTGTCAGTTTTGGAGGATAGCTAACGCACATACACGTTGCTCCATTGCAGGACCCCCGAGAGCCGACCCTGACCGAATAATGTAAGGACTCAGCGATGCAAAACGTCGTAATACTGTGCGTCAAGATTTCTGGACAAACGCTTTATCAATGTTTGTCCGTCTCGTAAACCCGATCCGGCTTGGGTGTGTATGTTTTTTTTGAAGATGTGGCAATATTACCCTAACTTCTCTACGCTAGTCATCTAGCGAATTCTTCATCCAGCAAGGTTATGTCCAAAAATTGCGTGTGACTATTTCTTGATAAAATTGATAAAGCACGCAATAGGCAAAACTGGAGATGCTTCTACCATGATGTTCCCCACTGACTTTGTTTGCCAGCTTTACGTCTCATTTGGGGCCAACCAATGATGAAGGCGATACTGCAGGCCTTGCTAATAATCGATTCGGTTCGAGCATCAGCATTCCGAAATCAGCCCGTCGATTACACAAACTGCGACCCGAAATCACGAGCTGTTTTCCATCTTTGTCCTTTGCTGGTGGTTTAATATCTCACCCCAATGATAAAGCTGTGCCGTCGTCTGCCGGCTGGAGAGACATTGGTGCTTTAAGAAAATCGACCATAAAACGAACCATGGATGGGGAATGTGAATCTAACTATCTGCCAATAAAGGAATCGTTTGTCCAGTGGGCCGCAACTCTGTGAGATCCTCTTGTGTTACACCCGGAGCCCGTGAGAGGCTTATATTGGGATTCTGTTCAGTGCAGAAAACAACGGTCATAAGCGAAAATACGTGAATATCAATATTAATTGCGACACAAATATATATATCTATTCTCTACCTCGCATAAATAAAAATTACGAACGGAGGAGTCGTAGCATAGGGTAGACGATGGACACGATACGTTGCAAGCACGATGACACTAGCTTGAAGCACAACTTCACACTCACGTCTAACGGGAGTTGCTGTCATAAATTGGGGCGCAATTAACTCGCAATAAAAACGCGCCACAAATTAAGCGTAGCGCTCGCGCGCGAGTTTGGCTTTCCTATTCACCAAACGTTTGCCTTTTGCAGCAATCAAATACCACAAAGTGTGCGTGTGTATGTCTTTCTCTCTTATTGTTTCTATATCCCTCATTCGTTAACTCCCCATACTATACGAAACAGCCTGGGCAAAGTTGACAGTGGACGTCAATGCTCACGAATGGCTAGGTAACTTTTCTTCTTTTGAGAAATTCAATATACCAAGCTAGTATGCCGACTCTAAATGAGTTCTGTCATTCTTACACAGCGTTAATTAAATTCCATTAACATGTGAGTTTAGCAATTAATTGCCCAAGACAACATACCTTAAACTTTGCTTAAAGTTTTGATTTATGCAGTTATTGTTTCCAGATTATGAAGTTAAGTATTCAGTAGTCAGTTAAGCTGTCAATGTCAACTGACAATTGGTTTTTTGATAAACAATAACGTAATATTGGTTCAGGTCGCAACTATGCCATGTTTCTAGCACTATTTCAGAGCTAAAGGTAGTAAAACCATAAAACAATAAATTGGAAAATGAAATCGATTAACTCATAATTAGCTGCACTGGTTGCCCACCACTGGACAGGCATGAATTAGTCATTTGATAACGCTACTTTCTTATGGATACACGTTTTAGAGACCTGAAGTAGGCCGGTAAGTATTTACGTATGAACTGAGATATAGTGAAGAATAAAGAACTTGCTTTGGAAATCTTGAACTCCTGTTGACGACACTTACCTGCCTGATGTCCTCGAAGATGTATTTCAGTTCGTCCTCCAGCAGTATGTATGGGTCGATGTTGTATTCTCGTATCGGTCCGGCCGGTTGCTGTGTGTGTACGGAGCTGTACCCTCGCATACAGGGATGCAAGTTCGCAGTTGAACTGCATTTCTGAAATGGGAAACAAACGCACGAGTGGTTAGTTAGTTGGTCGTAATGGTATCCCTTGAACAAAAAAATAACCCCAAACTTGTCTAAAAGCTCTTGTCTCATTAGCGTACCCGTCCGGGCAGGCTGCCACGGCCGGCAAACAGCGAAACTAACCAACCACATCACAACCGGACAAACATCTCATTACGGATTCACATTCGCGCGATCACACTCCGCGAATAGGTAAACATGCGATTTTAATGCTCTTTTTTTTTGGAGTTGGCTCATTTTTGGCTAATGGACATCGTCGCACGCTGCATGAGCGTCTGCATGGATATTTTAAGTTTCTTGGTCAACGCTTCGCATGACCAACGTCAGATACAGGCGATGCACACGACTGTCTAATTGAGCTCACCGCTAAACAACTACAACTACCTGCCGAAAAGATTGTGGCCCGGTCGCATCAGCGAGATGAAGTTATTTCAACTATGAACGGACTATTCCAACGATTTCTTCAAATACCGAGGGCCTCCAAAAATTCCAAACAACCTGGTTTAAGGGCGACGGCATTTTTTGTTTTACTACCAACGTGTAGCCTCACTCCACCGATGCGAGGAGAAGAGGTACGTTGGGTTAGCCTTGTAATTCTACTGCCTATTATACGTATCATAAAACCAACCAAAAACCGGACCCCATTCGAGATCTGCCTCCGATAGTTTGATTCGGTATCGTTCAAAATTTGATAATCTTCGTCCCATGCTGCTCGAACTCATGCAGACATCGTGCCGTTGGCCGTTGTGTTTCAAGAATAGAAGAATATGGGGAGAGACGAGAGGGAGGTTATCATTAATGCGCTGTCTTCTTGTTTGTCTGATGAAAAAGACAGACTTGGGTGGCAGGAATGGTATACCATAGCTTGGGTGTCTATGTCTGGGACTCAAAAAACCATTAACGCACCTGTTACGTCCAACAGAATTCCTGGAGGTTCTCAGAACATTCCGGTCTGCAGGGCGGGATAACAGCCGCCTACGTACAACACCAAACACTAATCCGTACCTTTCGATGGTCACCGTATCAGCGAACCACGTTTATAGTTTTCGAAACCAACTCCTCCATCTTTCACCATCGATAAGTTAAATCGATTCCCTTGTCCGGTATCGTCCCGCTTCCCCTCCGACCCGGCTCCACTCATCCTGCGTCAACCAAAAACACAAAATGACGAACGTGGGAGCCGAAATGCGAAACACGAGTGCACACCCAGTCGAATGACAATGACGTTCGGCGATTAAGTAATCGCCATCGGGCAAAGGGGGCGCAGCAGCAGGCGTGCGATGGTATGCACTGCGCTGGAAGCGATAGCGCAGCGGTGCTGGGAGACCGGGAGTCGGCGAAAGAGTGTGTGCGTTACGATGGCGACACGTAACGTTTCAACTTTTACCGACCACACGATCCATTGGATCCGAAGTGATCAATGAAAAGCAGCGAACACGCCGTAGCTGTGAGGATCGGCAGCTCCAAATTAAGCAAACATGTGAGCGTGAAAGAGAAGCAGAGATAAGGACGCCAGCGAACTGAGCGAACGGAAAGACAAAGGATTAAAAAAGGAAACTCCGCTACGCAGTATTTTGTCAAGATGTTCGGAGATACCAGAAATGCTGAGATAATCTGTTTTTTTGGCAAATCTCATCACAGCCGAGAGCATCAGAGCGTGCGAATATTTTAGGCTACTTTAGCAATCCGACGGGTTGTTGTTGCCGCTACATCTAAATCTGGATGTGCGGAATGGCGAGAAGATACCCGTCTCGATATCAAAAACTACCAGCACTTACTGAGAGCATAGTGTGTGTCGGTTAGTTTGACAGCTTGAACTTTCCCCTCCCTCTGTCGTGCTTGGATCAGTGGCTAGCTGAACTCCGATGGCACAATCTTGTACGCCGTTCCCAAGCTGACCTTTCCGCTGATTGTGCGCGACCAATAATTTCCAATAATAGCCACAAAGGTAAACCAACGCTAAGGGAAATATTCCACATGTATCCACATCCTGCAGGGATTGAGAGGTGACGAGGAAACCAGCTATCGTGCCGTTGTTTTGTCATGTCGTGGTGTAAGGTGGTTACAACTTTAACACCTGATAATACCCATTTCTTTGTGTTGTTGTGTTGCGATTCATATTTCTTTTCGTATATTCCCTTTTACTTAAGGTAACTAGAGAAAAGTATAGACTACGGCGCAAAATCGGAGTTGTCAGAATTATCTCCCATCAGCGTGACGAAGAAGATACTTTGGCGTTAGTGCGACCCAGTGGTCCAATAGGTCTAACCATACCTCTATCGGCACAAGATCTCACACCAATGCTTAGCATCAGCATGCTGCAAATCTATGGCTTGCCGTATAGTCAGCTTTGGCGGTCTGCGAACTAGTATTTCCAGTTTGGCGATTTGCGCGTAAAAGACAAGCAGCCCCCCCCCCCCCCACTATGAATGCCCTGGGAACGGGGAGTGGGAGCGACCGAGATGGTTCTTTGCTGGTTGCACTAGTACGTCAGTGTGCCTCAGTGCAGTTTATACGCCGGTGCAGATTCCAACAGCGACAAACGCACATCGGCACACTCCCACTCTCACACCAAGCACGCAGCCAAGTCTGGCGGTCTAGCGAACACCCGTCAGGTGGCGGCAAAGCGCTGTGGCGAACGCATGCCCTACTTGCCTCATTACGTGCGCAGCCACCAGTTTCGCTCGGGCCACCGGTTTTCTCAGCACGCTACCCCATGCCAGATGCCCACATTCCAACACAGGTGCGTTAGAGAGCGGGCGGCGAAAGGATTTTCCTCCGAGCGATTGGTCGCGTTGCTCGCTAGGCGGTCAAGCCGTAATGCGGCCAACTGGCTGTCGGTGGTGGTGATCGGACCTGCGATGCGTAGACCAGGAGCAGGCAGGTCTTGCATTTATATAGCCTCTAAATCGAGGCCTTCGAACTAAACGAGGTCCCCTAGCAACCTTTTAAGATCACACCACGATCTGCTGCGTTTGCCGGGGTGACGGGGGAGTAGTGTGACATCGAGGTTAAAGACGTTCTCGAATGCTGGTGAAGACATCGCGTGCACCTTCCGTAAGAGACGATAATATACCCTTGTTTTTGGTGTTTTGGCTCAATAAATAAGTATCTGTGCGCACGCTGTCGATGCTACATCACGCAGTGGGTAGACATTAACAGAGATTGATGAACCACGGCTATGGCCACCAGCAACGCCCCACAACAATCCGCACTCGAAATGTTCATCCATATCGATTGCATCATCAACATCACAACGTGTCTGGGATTAGTGTGACATCAAACTGTCCGGATGTAAGATTCGCAACTTTCCTTCACCCAATTCTCCAGCTACGCCCGTGCAGTAGGGTATACTAGGTCGGCAACCGCACCGTGTCCCGGTTTGGCCCGAAATTTAACACTTTCGCTCATAGTCCCCGGAGCTTAGTACACAATACGTGAAGAGGTACCGTAGTTCCGGTGTGCGGTGTGAGCAGCTCGTTAGCTTCGAGACACAGCATGACTGTCAACACCATTTTCGGACAGGTGCGGGCAGGAGAAGAACCCTCCGATACGGGTACGCCAAGACAGGCGGCTATAAAGCGTACAGTAAATAACGTTGACGCAAGACGAGTAGTTAGTGCACGGCTCTGTCATAACGCAATTTCGCACGTTTATAATTGTGGTACGGTGTGGGTACTATCGAGTACCGCTATCTCTTCACAAGCGGATGACAGTTGGCGTTCGGTCGAGTGTGGTTGTTTTGTCGAATGTGGAACCTATTTCCCCCTGCGGACCAACACCCACCATTGAGAGCAATTGCTGGTGGAGAATAATACTTTGACTGGGATCTACAGCCGAAACGGATCTTATCTATCGATCAACCATTATCCCACTGTAGGATCTCGCACAGAGCAGGATATAGCGAGTAACTGCCATCCGACAAAGCGTGTGATGAAACTAGTACACTTATTGTTGACAAGGCTCGCTCTATGCAATAAAAGCACACGGTAAAATGGATCTTAGATAATCGAATCAATGCAGAGAAATCAAGGCAACGACGTGTGAATGTTTGCGGTTGCTGCGGGTGGATAACCCCCAGCTCTCTCACCTCTTCCGCGCGCTTCTAACGGCGCAGTAGTGCACTGTACAAAGCACGTGATTGGTAATTTTAACACCGTGGCTTTTGTGCCACAGTGCGTGCCTAGTGATGGCTGACTGTGAGTGATAAGGATGCGAGAGCAGGAGACGTACCGAAAAAAAAAAATAAGAAGGAAAAGGAAAGACCACCCCCCACCCCCACCCACCAAAAAAAAAACACCGAACGGTGGTACGCACGGCCATTTAAAAGAGAAAGTCCAGTACGGTTCGACGGACCCGGACACCGGACGCAGAGCGTAGACATCAAAAAAACCGTTGCACGGGCACCGTAAAGTGCTGCATCGGTTCGAGCGTAGTTCGCACTTCAGCGCGCGCGTGAGGAGCGGTTTTTGTTTTTCCTTATCCATTGTTATAAATTCCTAGGATGCGTGGAGGCTGTGTGACATGTGAGCAAATGATTCTCCACCCACAAACATCTTCCTGTTTTTTTTGTTTGTTCACCAAAAGAATTCAGCAAAAATTACGCCCCAACTCCCCGAAAAGGAAGCGGAAGCCGCAACCAGACGAACGCGTAGCAGACACTCTATTCGTGCATTATGTATGCGAAACAACTGAGGCACCCAAATTGAGCAAATTGCTAACGAGTGGGTACACCCGGCTGCCCAATTATCGGGAGAGTAGCTCACCTTCGGTAAGATAGCTACCACAATTAAATATATCTGCAAAATGGAGGAAAAGGCAAACGTTAACAAGGCACGATGCGCGCGTTCGATTTCAGTGATGAACCCAATTTCAGGCACAAAACGCGATTGTTTATAGTTTAAGCAAATCTTCGCATCTGTACGTTACTGGTTGTGACAAACAGAAAATACCCCTTTTGGAAGCTCAAAAACACTCCAAACATTCGCTGGTTCTGTGCTTATTAATCCAACTACGTCCAGATGTTGGTGGAACAGTCGGATTCGGTGGAAATAAAAGCACCATTCTACTATCCACAGATAGTTTGGTTAAAAGCGAATGAATGAATTTTTGAAATGTCTTCACCGTTCTTGCTGAATGAAGCCTGAAATTTAGTTGCCTTGGTGAGTCAGTAAAGTTTGAACAAGTAGACCAGTGCCTTGAAAACTTGGTCTAGACCAATCAAATTGTCTCTGCTTTGCAGTTGCTACAGTCTCTGTATAATCAAGTGGTACAGTTACAATTGCGACACAAATAACAAACACCTTCTGTACAAATATTGGATAATACAGTGCATTCTTAGTAAGTAAAGGTTGCATAGCTGTTTTTCGAACGAGCCGTTCCTCCTGATTCAACAGGACTGATTATCCTGTTGCAGGTAAATTCAAGCCACGGAAGCCAGAATTGGTAGGCCTAAATCTTTCGAGGTTCGAATAGAAGAAAAGTCTGGATAAATTCTAGATCAGACCAAATTGTTGTTCCAGTTTTTGTAAATCTTTGTTTAATCAAGTGTTCTGGTTACATCTTCAAGAGGGATTTGACTGGGCAAATACAACTGCGCAAACAAATCCCTCCAGAGCAGACTTGCAACACACAACTTGTTTTTAGCAGGTACATTAACGCACTGCTACGGTATCCACCAAACTCCCCCACATCCAAATGCATTTCTCTTGCAGCTTTTTTGGAACGAACGATAATGAGCCAAACGCGGTAGCCATCGCTTTCTAATAGCGCATAATGATCGGCACTACTGCCAACGTACCCCGTTTTTTGAGCTTACTGACCAGGTCGAGTGTGTAGGCGCCCGTACATTGCCACGAATAATTAGATCGAAATTTATGCTTTCGTGTGAATTCAGACCTATGCCGAGCTTTACGTAAAATGTTCCATCACCTCTGTGGCGGTGGTGTGGTATCGATGAAAACACATGCAAGGTATTTCGTGCTATTTCCTGACTTTAATGTGCAACAAATACAGGCTTCTGTGATAAGTAGTTTGAAAGATTTATTTTAAATATCTTACATCTAAACTCGTTGCCTATACACGATGTCAATGGAACATCCCATAGCACTCTGTACCTCAAGAAGTCTTGCCCCGCCTAGTCTTTTGGAGGTGCAACTGGTAAATACTCTCACGTCCAATAGATTCTAACCGATTCCACACCCGGCGGAATACAGAAAAATGCTCGCTTCTCTTCCGAGCTAAATTAATATTCTGTCTCCTCCCGTCTACTCGTTGGCCACCAGGGATGGGCAGTTCAATATGTGTATCACGCTCAGCACACCCCGTGCAGTATTGCATCCTCTTCAACGTTGGCATCAAACCATACCAGCATTCCGCAGATCGTTAGCTCTTCAACTCGCGCGTGATTCTGTGTACGTGTTTACGCGGTACTTGACATTCGCGCACCAAAGATCGTGCTCCCTGAAGAACGTTGTCATAGCCGCAAGGCTGAAGAGATGCGTTACAGCCGATGTACCACTATCAAATGCCGGTACACGCCCTGCTGTGCAAAAGTTTACCACCCCGAAAACGCCGGAGCGCACTATCAGCCGAGCTTGAGGGCTTCGAGTGGTTGGCTGAGTTAAGATCGGCTAGGTGACTCCACTCGAATGCTTAACTTATGCAATCGCACTGTACCAAATTGCTGGATAAGATCCCGTCCAGCGAAGCGCAGCAGCGAGTGAAGGCCGTCCGCAAGGGGGCGAAACGTCAACCACTAGTGAGCAGGGTGTGCCCTTTGACGTTAAGAGCGTTATTAGATGGTAATTCGACTGGTACTACTGGGTGTTTGAGGTTTGCCTAATGGGTGCATTTTAATCAAGAAACTCCCAATCGATTGATAATCATCTCTCGTCCTAAGATGTGCCTATTTAGACATATCTTAAACTCCATGCCTGCAACAATCCCGTACGCATTCTGTACAGCGTCCTGCATGGTATTGGGCCGTTAGGTCCACCTCCACACAACTCGGGGAGGCCTAGATATCCGTAAACGAGAAGTCGCCGAGACGGCCCAACCTGTCAGCTGGAGCTCGTTTATCGGGAAGCGTATCGAATAACCGTGCGCTACCTCCACATGCAAACAAGGTGTCAGATAGCTACTCCACACGACTCCACCGCCGATGGCTGCTTCCGTGCGGTAGCAGATTACACGGTACCCTGATGCTACCCAGAAGCTTCCAGCCACCTCAACACTCCAGACGCACTGAAATGAAAGCGAAAACGAGGAAACGGTTGCAACACGATACACAACCTGTTTTATGCAACTGCAAAACCAGCAGCTTACCCGTTTGCTAGAAACGTATCCAATACGTTATTTAATTAAACTCGCCTACTCTTACCCAAGGGTGTGCTAGGGAAGTGGCTAGGCCCCACACGGTGCAGTACAATATATTTTTGGGACGGATGGACAGAAAGTGCCCCCCCCAGAGCATGTTTCGACCCCAAGTTCCAATTCGTATGAAATTTTTGATTTCACCGTGACGCAAGCGATTCGTCGCTCACGGTGAAGCTCAGAAGTCAAGGTTGAGGTATTGAGTTGACAAGGTGCCCCCATCGTACACCTCTATGCAACAATAGGGAGGTCTAGGACGCTGTACAATCCGAACAGCGCCAAAGCGGCAACAGAAACATCTCGCCACAACTAACTGCTATTTAACGATCGCACCAACACCAAAATACTAGTAACGCGTGGCAATTGGACAAGTTCATTTATGTCTCGTTGCTTTTCGTACATTTATCACCCAGCCACACTGTTGGGACGTGCATGGTAAAGAACAATGCACGTGCACGGGGTGTGAAATTGAGGACATCACCACCGCTTTTACCTCACGCACATTCGGCCAAGGAGTCACCCCATAGCGCGAGTTGAACGGCCCGCTTAAGCAGTGGCTCCAAGTGGCAGACATTGCTCGCTCAGGACAGTTGCGTACGGTCGTCTGTCAAAATCAACCTAACCGTGACCTCACGCTGAAACCCGGAAGTACTGCATCTTCTTGAGATTTAAAGAAGGAAAGGAACTACCGGACAGCATTGGTGATGAATTATAGAAGTAGGGGAAACCAAACACATAGCCAACACGCACGGAACGACTCATTGAATCGAGTGGCTCTCCTCGGACATAGGCGAGGGTGAGTGAATGGTGTACAAGACCCTTCTTTGGGTGCTTTTAATATGCGCCGAATTAGAAACAAAACGTGTTTGCCGTGCATTACCTTCCACCTCTTGAAAGCGTATATGTGACCCTGAGCACACCGGGAGCTAAGAGATGCATCAAATCAACACCACCAAACAAGAAACAAACGCGCACTTGCTCTTAAGCCACCTTGTAGACCCTGGACTTTAGACACCGTGAACCTTAAATTATCGAACAAATTACAATGCTATCTAGGTACGTGGGGGGGGAAAAAATCCCCTTCCAGGGAGTTTACCAAAATTCCCTCTCCGGGGCTTTGCAAAATGTCAATCAATAATGCGTCTCACGAATTTAGCAAGGACACCGGTCCACGCACACCTCCGTATGCCAGTAGGAAATCGATTCGATCACTTGAACATTAGAATTAGACGGTCCAGAGTTTCTCGTTTTCTAGTTTTTTTTTTCTCTCTCTCTCTCTCTCTCTTTCTGTGACATACAATAGTTAGCTTAACCTTCCGTGATGAGGTAAGCCTTGTTTAATGAGGAACCCTCCCCGACGTCTGCAGTTGTTTGGATTCGGGGCTGGAATTTATCGAAAGAGAAAGCAACTCCAACTCAACACGAGGTAGAAGAATTCAAATACCAACTATGGCACATCCGTGTACAACCATACACTCTATTTATCGCTGGGACGATGATGTCGTGCCTAGCGTACGAAATTCCACCACCACCACCCCCAGAAAACGTAAAATGGCCACCATAAGCGTAAACAAAGGAAATATGCCAGCGGTTTGTGTGGTTTACCGGACATATATTCAGCCATGTTACAGGTGGTTGCAGGATGCAATACCACTAACGGCGTCACGCATGCTAAAGGATAGGAATTCTGAAGAAACGTTCCGATATGAGACCCTCGTCGCAAATACGCACACCATACGGTACTCAATAATGATCTCAAACATCATCAATATTTATTCGGATGCACCATTGTGAAAGCACCCAATATCCTGATTAGCATAAAGACGCACTGTGTAGCGCATCGCTGTCAGCTTATCTCAATGTCAACCGGATCGTTTAATCGGAACAGATTTGGAGATCTAGTTCTTTTTCTGTCACTCTTCTTCTCTTTCGCTCCACGCTTAGTTGTGCGTAGCCACTTCGCCTTATTCACGCCTTGGTGTATTTTAAGAGTTGTTTCGATTATTAGACATTATACGGCTTAATTGACTTCGGTACCAGCATCGGAATACAATCAGTAGCAGCAGTGTAGTTATAACTCGGTACTCCTTGCTTCCCTTAGAGCTTCTTTAAACAAAGCAACCAAACAGGTTGCACAGACTATGTGTTCGAGCTACTGAACCATACCCCACAACGTTTCCCAAAGCCCGTACAGGCTGCGTTTACGAAACAGAAACAAACAACAACATTTATGACAACAACAAACTAAACCCACCAAACCTCAGTTTGTGCGGTGGGTTTGGTGATGGAGCACCGATGATGACAGAGGGGAAGAGATTGCAGAAGGTACAACAAAGCAAGCAGTCACGGTGCACTAGAGGATGATGATCCCCCAACATCGGGCAGCTGTGCGGGTAACGGATCACCTTCCTTCGTCGAGTGGTGTGCGCTTTATGCAATCGATGCGGCGTAGTCGCCGTGACACATGGTGACATGCGGCTAGCCTTGCATTCCACGGCCGAACCAGCTAGCGTGCAGCTAGCGGGCTCCACGTCGTGATCATCATCGTGCACCTTCACCACGGTCGAAACCACTGAAGAACCGTTTGGTCAATGGCCTTCGCGATCGGTATCCTCTTCCAAAACGCTTCCCGATCGACTAGGCGGAGCAGACGGGAAGGAGGCTTAGCATGCTACTCTGTTGCAATTTTTCCCTCACTTCCGACGGGAAGCAACGATACGTATGTTGTAAGTCATGCACACCAGTGTTGTGGTGAATGAGAAGAGTCGAAGGAGTGGCTCTTTAAAACAAGCCC
>KI423030.1:0-13901 GCA_000473375.1 Anopheles culicifacies | reverse complement strand
GTTTGGTGATGGAGCACCGATGATGACAGAGGGGAAGAGATTGCAGAAGGTACAACAAAGCAAGCAGTCACGGTGCACTAGAGGATGATGATCCCCCAACATCGGGCAGCTGTGCGGGTAACGGATCACCTTCCTTCGTCGAGTGGTGTGCGCTTTATGCAATCGATGCGGCGTAGTCGCCGTGACACATGGTGACATGCGGCTAGCCTTGCATTCCACGGCCGAACCAGCTAGCGTGCAGCTAGCGGGCTCCACGTCGTGATCATCATCGTGCACCTTCACCACGGTCGAAACCACTGAAGAACCGTTTGGTCAATGGCCTTCGCGATCGGTATCCTCTTCCAAAACGCTTCCCGATCGACTAGGCGGAGCAGACGGGAAGGAGGCTGAGCATGCTACTCTGTTGCAATTTTTCCCTCACTTCCGACGGGAAGCAACGATACGTATGTTGTAAGTCATGCGCACCAGTGTTGTGGTGAATGAGAAGAGTCGAAGGAGTGGCTCTTTAAAACAAGCCCGACAAAACAAAAAAAAAACCAACAACCGTCAGGTAGTCAGGTGCGATTGCTTGGAGAGCTTCAATTGGAGCTCCCCCCTTCCTTCCTTCCCACCCCCCAATCCGCTCGGCTTCGGTGCTCTTTCTCTTTCGACGACCTTCAGAAGGGTACAAAAATCAGTGAAAGTTTTCGAGCAGATGGTTACTACTACTGTTTTCGGATTCACCGGCCCGTAAAACACGACCGTATATGCTCTGACTACTGATTTCGAGAGGGAAATGCACTACTAATAAGAAAACGTTTGGGGTTGTGCACATGAAGGAGGAAACGAGTGCTCTCCTATATTAAAAGAGTGTAATATTTATGCTTGAGTGAACCTTCCATTTCCACTGAGCGGGCTCTGGTGTTGAAATTTAAACAATTTTGCGCGTTTGAAGCGCAATTTTGCTGCTGAAGGATGGAGGGTGAGAGGAGGAGAGGCGTTAGTATAGTAACGGACCACGTGGGCTTCTCTCCCCCTTTTCCTCCCTTTGCGTATTTCTGTTCGAATGTTGTCTTTAAATATCTCATCATTCAGAAATAAGTAATAAAATCTCTCTCTCTCTCGTGATTCAATCGAGAATTGAACCCATATACCACACCCCACAACAACACAACTACTATAAGTGAATGACACTCACGCTAGACCACTCGACTATCAGTCTTCGCCTGCAGGTCAACGCTTAAATGTAAATATGAACGATGCAATTTGCCATCTAACCGCTTTCGCTGCATCACGCAACAAAGTACACCGCCCATTATGACAGCTGTCACACCCCGTAGCTCATTCCAGTTACCACGTTTTACGATTGGCGGTCAATAGTATTTTCAAAACGAAAACCCTCCTCACCAGGCAAGCAATAAAACTGCATCCGAATGACAACATCTTGCGAGAAAAAAAAAACAAAACAAAGCAAATGCCAATTGTCAACCAACCAAATCATCACGCAGTGTTTATGGAAACGGAAGTTGGTACCGACTGTGCACTAGCGCACGGTAAGCTCATTAAAAAAGAACCTGCCCTGGCGCGTTGTGTTTCTCTAGCTGGAAACCAACCGAAAGCTTTATGTGCAGGACAAACAGATTCGCATACCAAACGGCCCAACGGCAGTAAGCAGACATTGATAGCCGACAGGTGACGTTTTACGATGACAGTTACGGTGACCCAATGGCTTTTGTTTGCAATTTCAAACTAACCATGAACCGCACGGTTGACACGCAGCGAAACAGATGCGGCTCGGTCATAATAGACCAGTTTTATTGCGTTTTCTTATTCGCTGTCTGGAAATGCTGGAAAAAAAAGGGTTGAAAAATAGCCATTCTACCACCCAGAAAGCGTTCTTTGTCCGATGTTTCCGATGGGCTTTGGCTACACTGTTTGGTCACGCTCTGGGGAGAGCAAAACAGGCATCCATAATTGCACCCTTATCAGTCAAAACTACACATTACATTTGAACTTATGCGATCTACTTATCAATTGCGTATTGAGTTACTGGTAATTTTAAACCCATCCCACCTACTTTTGCTTCCCGCACCCTTCACCGCAGCTAACCATTTAATTGCACCCCGAAATTGGTAGACTAATGACGTACACGATGTCTGTGTGTGTGTGTACACTACAGGGCGAGTCAGGATCCTGCCCAAATTGATTACATCCCTGAATACACCAGTTGCCAATGTTGCCGTTGCCCGTAAGAAGAGGAAGCAAGCAAAACCAAATCCTCGAAACGTGGCAGACCTTCCCGCTTCGGGCGGGCGTAGTAACGGCGAACAAAAGTGAAAGGAGCGCGTGGAACGGCGATTGTCCTCCCGAAAGGTTTGGACGCAGCGCGAATACGTTCCCCGAAGGGCATCATAATTCGAATGATTTGATTACGAAATGCTCGTGCCCGGTGCCTTCTGGGAAGCAGGGCGCACCCGCAAAAAAAATTGTGACCAGCGGCCACAGCGCTCGGTGAGGGAAACCGTTGGCCCAACCCTTTTCCAAAAAACCACGATTGCACACGACGCTCAAAGCGTTCGAAATTTGTCACCTTGTGTCAACGGACAGTGTCTTCCAAAAAGCGCGAAGCATGCTAATTGAGAGCGGTTTTTTATTTTTCATTTAAGATACACTCGAACGCAACACACAAGGTGTTTCCTCTCTTAGCACCTTCCCAACAGCGTCGTGCGCGTGTGTTTGTATGTGTCTATCTCAAACGGAAACAACGCCATCCGAATATTGTATAATATGAAGAAATGGATAAAAAAAAGATCATCAAATGTACAACTTCTCGGATTCGTAGCGGGAAGATACGAGTAGGGGACTTTTCGATGAACCGTTTATCACCAGCTCTCGCTGTATCTTCACGCTTCAACAGCATCTCCAACAGGTATCCATAATTCCAGTGCGCACAGAAAAAAAACCCCAACCAAGAACTGAAAGGCAATGTCAACGCCTAACAAATTAGACACTGGGTTGGGCCGCCAGTCCACCAACACTGGGATAGACGGCAAGTCTAGGGCTTACATTCACCGAAATATCCCAACAACTCCCAACTCCCCCGAAACAAAAAAAAACCGGATCCGTGCTGCTCTGTATCGCGGTTTTCTTCCTTTTTGCGTCTTCGAACACTTTACCCATTATTCTTTTATCGTTCATGAATGAGCGATGTGACACCACTCCGCGCAAGAGGACACTTTTGGACACAGGCAGTTTAAAGGTTGCCTTAAACAACCAGCAGGATGAATGAACGGTATGCAAATTATTCAACCACGTCCCAGCACATCTCGTTAAAGCACCCCCGGAACAGGTTAGAATCTGGCGGCCCTAAAAAAAAAAAAACCTCCCCCAGACATTATGCCATATCCTCCCAGTGTCTGTGTATTCTACAGGCAAACAGCGAAGAAACGAACAGATACAAAGGCCGACGACTTACATTTTCTCATAGCCTCCCAAAAACTTACCACCTCGCTAAAAGCCACTTTACAGGTGTACAGATTCCGCCTAGTTGTATGGTTTTTTTTTTTTTTTGTCGTCATTCTCCAACCTCTCATTGCTGGCAAAATGGACAGTGGACTTATCAGCTATCGTTCACATGCCATCGTCAAAAATGGACGTATGGGTTTTTGGGTGGTAAATTGACCCACCTTCACGATCCCGACCCAGCGCTTCTTCCTGCAGCTTCGGTACGCTTTTTAGACAGTTTGTACACCAGTTGGACATTAGAGATCCCAGGTCCCAACTAGCCTGTAGTTCCAAATATCTACAGGTACCGGGGGAGGTTTTTTTTTGTTGCGTTGTTTCGTTTTTGTAATTGTTTCACGGGTGGCCGCCCCGAACCGACGCACATGGCATGCGCTAAAACGGTATGATCTCAGCGCTAGTGCAAACACCACTATTCCCTATTGCCTACTTTGTGCCGGTTTCACGGTTCACACTGTCCCTGTGGCGATTGCCAAATTTATTTTTTTTTTTGTCTTTTGGAGGAGCACGGAAGTTTACAGATGGCACGGAAAGAATTACTTCTATCGGCTATCCACCCCCAACCCTTCGTCCATGTACACTTTAGTGTCCCCCTGGTGTCTTTTGCGGGAGACAAATATTGTGTCTCGATCAATATTGACACTTCACATGAAATCCTCAATGAACGCCGTATCCGCAATGGCGAAGACAAACCGCATCCGCCAGGCAAATCGCCGCCATAATGGGAACCCACCGTCACATGGCCACCGCTGGTCACGGGAGGTCACGTTGGGTGAGACCACACGGCGAACGGTCACAGGATGGATGTAAAATATATATATCTAAAAAAGAAGAAATACGTCCACCCAATTGGACAGGTCTTGTACCATAGCCTTGGGCAAATGTCACATTGCTCTAGCTCAGAAGCGCTTTGAAGTTTGCTCTTGTTCACCTTGAGATCTGAAGTTTTCTATTCGTTTCTTCGTGTACTGTAACATAATTGTCCTGTCTTGTGAAGCGATTCTAATCTCATAGCATTAATTGTCTGTAGTCTCAAGTGAGAAGCAAAACACATCTTCAGTAAGCTGTTTTGTGGTCGTGCTGAGGTGAACGCACGCCAAAGCTGGGAAAGAAGTAATGCAATTAAAATTATAGGTTATCGAACGTCTTCCGCCAGTGTGCCAGGTAGGTTAATGTCTGTACGACAGGAAATGAGTGCACGAGGTGGCATCACTCGTGTGTTTTGGTTTGTGTGTGTGTTTTTTTTTGTTTGTCCCCTCCGCGGTACGCTGAACCAAGTGTGCCTGACCGGAGGCACCGATAGCCAACCCCAATCTGGGTCAGCCAGCAAGTATCGCAACACCGTAGCACAGTTTCCGAAATTTCTCCCGAACGCACCTAAAAAAACTTGATTTCCCTGCCACTCCTCTTCCCCCATTATCGTCCTTTTTCGTTTCCCATTGAGTGTAAGCACTCGAGAAAGCTGAACCGAGCGTACGAAGCGCGTGGGCTGGGACACTAACCCTCTTCAGTACTCTGGAGACCTCTCGCCTCATCCCTACCCAGAAACCGGCACTCGATGCGCATATCAATGAAAACACACCGAACATCTGACGTCTGCACAAAAAAAGGGGAGGGGGGGGGAGGGAAGGAGGAATGCGGAAGGAATCTTGGAGCTGGCTCGGATGAGAGTGCAAGCTGCATTCCAGACGAGGACGTCACACTCAACGTTATACGCAGTACCGCCACCAGGGAACCAACCTCGATTCGTCATCTCGTCGAAACCGATACAGGAAGAGCAATCATCCTTCCATCAATAGTCAGCACAGTGTCGAAGACTTGTCGCACAATCTAGGTCATGTTCCGATTTTTGTTCTCCTCTTCTCCCAAACCCCCATTTTGTTAACTTCTGCCAGCTGGATCTAGTCGGCCATCACACACGGCAAAGAGCGATCCTCCAAGATATTCAAGCAAACTACCGGTATACACACTGTTGTCGTCCAATGTTCGATCCTCTCCAGAATCGAACGGTACGCTTTTCGGGAAAGCGTCTTGCAGTCAGACGAAGGAGCAAAAATAAGCCACAAAAATTCCGAACAGTATTTCTTGGGCATAAGCGTACAGCTTCACCGCTGTTTGGACCGACGGGGTACACCGCACAAGTTCAAACCTCACCGAACGCCACACAAAATGAGGCCAAACATTGAGGCCAACCGAAATGGTATACACACAAAAAACGGCAAAGGAAAGAAAAAAAAATTGGAACCTGTTTCTCCCGTACCACCAACACACAACCACCACCACCACCGCCACCAACACCTACATCTCGCCACTCCTCATCGACAAAGTCGCTTGGTGATACGTTTGATATAAGGCGCGCTCGCGTTATTACGCTGGCATGGTTCAGGTGTATTGAGCAGTCGATCCAGTCCTAGACCTGGCCGGAGCGGCACCGTGCAAACGTTCGCTCCCTTCCCTAAGCTTTATCGACGACCACCGTGTGCGCGCGCACCCGCCTTTCTCCGCGAACCGAAAACACTCCGGTTTTACTCACCGGTTCGCAATCTTTCCTATTTTTGTTGTTGTTGAGACAAACCACTATCGCCTCCTGGCTTTGCGGATGTATAACGGCAAATAGTAACGCCACTATATCTGACAGCAGTAGTCTTAGTAGTTAACAGTACCGATAGTAGTAGCGTTATGTGGGATTCTTGTTTTTTTTCTGTAAATAGTACTTGCGTTGAAGTTGCTCTTTATACGATAGTGCGAGCATTAGAGAGAGAAAGAGTACGTGTAGTGTGCTCCATAACACTCAACTGACAAGATGTCAATAAGGTAGTAAATAAACTGACAGCTCGTTTAGTAATCCTAACCAATATGGTGGAAATGACTGTTGTAAAACTATTCTTGAGAAATCTAAGATACGAATCACAACGACCTCAACATTACCATAACTTCATTATGCAGCCTAGTTGCAATGCTCATACAACTTTGCAGGTGTTGATGATGCCCTTATCGCTTGTACCGCGTAGCCTACGAGCACATCTGCCCGCGATTAGATATGCTTTGGACATATTAAAATTAGACGAAACCGATGTGTTCGTATCGACTCTCTCGGGGCTGACTCTTCTTCTGAAACGCAATACGAAACATCACACCAGCCCATTACTGGTTGACCCAAAATAACACAAAATCGAAACGGAAAAAGCGACCGATTAATCCAACCTGTCTGGTGTCGTTCGATTTCAAATGTCAGTTTGGACTTCCCTTTCCAAGGCAATCCATATCACCTAACCCGCTAGTGTCTGGGTGCCATGGTGGTCGCTGGTGGTGCTACCGCTGTGTCGCCATTGATTTTGGATAATGATGGGGAGATCTAGGGGTTGTTTTACTTTGCGCATTTTCTCGCAAGCCCCCCCTTACCCCCCTCCACACTAACAATATGCCTGCTGATGTGTGATGCTGACCTCTGAGAAACTAAAGCATGTCAAAGACGTGTGACGATACGAGAAAAACCGCTCTCTCGTAGAAAAAATAGGTACGAGGTTCGTAAGATTTTTTTTTCTTGTTTCTTTCATGTTGATGGCACCGCAAAAGGTGCGGAGTCGCTGAAGCTGGGCGCATATGCGCACCTTTTCCCCAAACGATCCCACACCGCAATCTCGTGTTTCCCTTTTTTTTCTTTTATCCACATTGCAGCTGAACAGCGCTCGAACACTGCCGAACGGATGTGTGTGTGTGTGTGTGTTCGTGATCGCTGGGCAATCGCGCGAACGAGGAAAATTCGGTTATGAAATGGTCGACGACCTCGGGTCAGGTCCGTTAAGTTGTACCGGGTTTGTACGAGGTAGGCGGTAGGGAAGAGGAGAAAAAGGGCGGGACTCGGTTCCAATAGACGGAACAGGTTTACCAAGACGCGTTCAATTCTTAGGCGTGTTCCAGCATCTTTCGCTAGCCGCACCGACCGCCCTTGGCGGTGGAAATTGGAAGGTCTACTACCACGCCAACTCCGTGTTGTTATCCACTTTGTAGTCTTTGCTACTTTGTATAGATGACACTATCTGCATTGCGGAGAGAGAGAGCTGCCTCTCGTGCCATGTTTGGATTGAACTAATTTTTAGAGACTTATACTCCTGAAACATCATTTAGCTTACCAGGCAATCTTGGAGCATTAAGTTCTTAACAGATAATTCGATCTGACATCGTAGATATATGCTTTATACTAGTAGTATTCAATATACACGTCTAGCGGCTATACCTATTCTTGAGTAGAGCTAAGTGAACAACGTTTGGGAACTGTCGGAGAGATCTGTTAGTCGACCTTCCCTATAGGGCTTTCCCAATAATCGCATACTCCTATACTTACACACTCCCACACTCAACACCTGCCATAGTACTTGAACTACTAATTTCAAATAGCAGATGCCATCGGCATCTACTGCACTAGTGAACGGGTAGCGTGAGCACTCCCACGCCAGTATAGCAGATAGGTAGGTTGATTGATGATTGATGAAGTTGCGTGTAGTTCATACGGTTTTTCATTTCTGTTTTGTTCATACATAATGCTCTACGAGAGGATGTGCATGATGCTTTCGCTTCGCTGTGTCTATCACTTGCCGCAGAATAACGGATACACTATTGGGGTTTTGAAGGTTCGCTCGCTCTGAGCCACACACGCGCGCGTTTCGGCACCGTGCCATTATTGTTTAAATCGCTAACCACTAACCACCTTGTATCACACTGTCGCATGCCTAACACCATATTACGGACCACAGATTGGCGGAAACCCTTTACATACACAATGAGCACCCTATATAGCACGACCGATTCATTTGGTTGGGATACATCGAAGAACTGTAAAGATATCCTGTATGGCAAAAAGGCTTCGCTGTTGATAGTAGACCAGCTGATCAGTCGTCTTTGTGTAGTCGGCTACTACGGAATAGTATAGCGGAGCAATCCATGTACATACATATGGCTGCCCAATTTCGCAAGTTCTCGAGAACCCTTAGCGCAGAATCGTCCTGGAGACTCCCGCCCAGACATTGCGTTTGTCATTTAAATTTTAGCCGCGATTAGGTATCGTGGACCGGTTGTATTTTGCGCTACTTTATGCTACCATTAACCATTTCGACCACCAACACGTACCGCGGTGCGCTATATGATGTGTGTATGTGTGGCTGTGTGTTTGCGATTTGCTTTCTCCAGATTCACGATTCACATTTCTCTTTTGGGAAGCGGCAATACTTTCCACGGTTTTCTTCCATCGTATCGTCTCGCTAGCAATTTCGCGCACTCGCTCTTTCGCACTCTTGGCGCACGAAATCACGCACGCATAGTGTTTCTCGCTCGCACACGGTATGCTTCCACGGTTTCCATTCACCGCATCAACACCACCACCCCTAATGGTTCCTCCTCATACCCCTAACTTCAAACATTGTGGAACACAGGGGGGAGGGGGTGCAGAAACGAAGGGGCTGGAGGCCATGAAGCAGGAATTCCTCCCATTTCTTATCCACCGAACGCAGCTATATCGGCGGGCGACTATCCAACATCATAGTTATCCGATGTTTTCTCTCTTGATTTTTCATTTTACTTTTATCATCTGCTTTCTTCTCTCGCTGCCCTCTGTTTTCTTCAGGCACGTATGTATCGCTGTGTATGTGTGTTGAGAGTAGGTTGGCATTTTTGTTGTTATTGTACACCTTTCATCTACTTTCTCTGTTACACCCGCCATTTTTTTTTCCATACTCGTCATGCTTATCTCTTATCTTGCGCTACTACGCGTGCTAGTAAATGAAAGTTGATAAAGTCTGTAGTACGCCAGTGTACCCTAGTCGACAACCGAAATGAGAAGGGAGTTTGGGAACTTCAGGTAGAGAACTAACTTTCCTGGAAGTTCTTTACGCAAACGTCACCTGACCTCAAGATTCCTCCAAACAACTCCGAATGTCCGAAAAAAAAACAACAAACCCTACATTACTACATAAGGGTGTATGTAGGGTACCGTATGAGCAAGAATGACTAACTACAAGAAATAGTTTCGGCAGGCATTGAGGCAAAACTCAACCCGAGGTGTTGATGACGTCCACCCGTAGGTGTCATTATCACCTTCTGCAAAATTCGTGTTGAGCTAGGAAACCCGCACTCCCGTCCTCCCCAATTGCGGTCCACAGAGTTGCTGAGCCTACTCGTCGCGAATGGGATCTCCAAAGATTTCAATGTCATTCCAAGTGGATATTCGATAAAACCGTTGCGATCGAAACCGGATGAGCTACGTAAGATTTGCCAACACCGTCGCCTGGCTCATCGCCGAACGGGATGACAAATTAGGCACGAGTTGTGAAATGGTCCTCGCCACGGTGGATGGCTCTGTTAGTCGCAGAATATCGACTGTCGGCCGATTATTGGGCGATCGGCGTTACGTAACGCAACCCCAAACAGGCCACGGACCGAACGGAGTCCGTCGACGGGGCAGCTCGTCAGCGTGTTGCCACGTAGCCGTCATCGGCAGCTACAGACTTCACAACGTAAACACTGCGCTTCAAGGATGAAAACTTTCACACTTTCGTGAGCTACATCGGAGACGGAGATTTTGTTTTTTTTTTTTTTGGTTTTTGGTTTTACTTTTCTTTTGGCCGATGCTGTGTGCCGTTGATCGTTGCGTCTGAAACTTTCGAACACGGCACGATGATTACAGACACACCGCCACAAAACCAGGACAGGGTACAGGTTGCCTCCGAACATATTCAAATTGTGACAAGGTGCATTCGGACCAGATTGTGGCCTCTGCGTCTGACGATCACTTTCGACACTGTGACACAATTTCCCTGGTTTGGCTCAATACACACAATTCCCCGTCCACGATTGTCCGCGGCATCGTACACTCTGCCCACATATATGTTCCCGCCTGCCCGTAACGGGCATCCTTCCGGGTCCCTTCGCGATCAAGCACCGTGTTTTGTTCACTCACCTGGTTCCGTTCGAACAGCGGCGTACCGACTGGAACGCGCACGGATCTGGCCGATCCGAGGGCGACTGAAGAAGGTTGAATGAAGTTGCCGCGACCGGTATAGAAGCTGCGTGCGATGCCAATCGAACCACCGACACTGTGGGCAACGGCCGTCACCAGGGGCGTCCCAGATCCGGCTGGGCCGCCACCGTACGCGAACCCGGACGACAGCAGGAAGGTCCGTTTTCCGGTGTTACCAATCGGCAGGCTACCACAGCCACCGCCGCCGCCACCGCCGCCACCTCCACCCCCGCCAACACCTCCACCGCCACCGACACCATTAACGACGGTACTGGCCACTGGGCCGGGTGCATGCAGCAACAGGTCCAGCTGCTGCTGTTGCTGCTGATGCCCGAGCTGGCCCTTGGAGACCGCCACTAACTGACACAGTTTCTCCTGCACAACGCGGGCACAGGCCCGATTGGACGAACTTAAACACGCCATAGTCAAAACAATTGTGATCCGATCGATGGACCGCTCGAGCACTCGAAGCCCCCGAAAAGCTGCTGCTGTTGCTGCTGCTGCTGCTGCTGCCGTTGCTGCTACTGCTGCCGTTGTTGCTTGCGTGCCCCACCAACGGGCTCGCACCGTGATCGTTCCCGTCTCACCTCGCCCCCTTTCCTTCCCCTTTCCGCTTCCACCCCCGGCAAGCCCCTTCTCAATCAGGGTCGTCCCCCTGGCTGTACCAGAGACTTTTCAGCCGATATCACACGATCGTCCGAACGCTGTCACTCTGCCCGAAGTCTCGTGTGCTGCCTGCCTTCCCCTTCTGGCACACGGGCACGGTCCGTACCGTGGCCGTCTCACTCTTCCACGCTTTTGGTACCGGTTTGTTCGCGGGTCGGGAGAGCGCGAACCACAAAACCCGAGAGCGAGCGTGATGCGTGTGCTGGTCGGGTGTTGTTTCTCCCCGTTTTCTCACGCAAGCACACAAAACGCTCGGGGAGGTTGCTTTCTGGGGGCGATCAACCGGTGGGGTCGTCGTCGACGGAAATCGGGGGCCGTACAGAAAGTTGAGATGTTCGCGCACAGGGGGAGGGGGTTGAGACTGCGACGGTGCGAAGATCGAACCGCACGTCTATCGCTTTCACTCCGTGCACTCACAATCGCGTCTTCCTCGCGAAAAGGGGCACAGGGGGTGTGTTGGGGGAGGGGTGAGGGGGTATGGAGATTGGGGCGGGAGGGGAGGTTCGTTTCCACCGATGCCACCCGCGTACCGATTTTCCGACCGCGATCCAGGCGACCGGATATTAGGTGGGGAGTAGGAGGGGAGAGTTCACCACACACCGCAACAGGTGACGACGGCACCAGTGATGATGATGATACCCGATGGATGACAACAGATAGAGAGTGCGCGTATGTTAAACACACGCAACGCAAGATGTAGATCGCTGAAACAAAGGAAAGCGAAGGAGTCAGTATGATGCTACATCCGATAAGCGTAGTTGATTTTTCCGCGTAACGTTTTTCCGATAAGCTATCGGACGGAAATATCATTAGACTGATTGCTAGTTCGTATGTAAGCAGGGTTTACTTTTTTTGTACACTTTCTGAGAATGAAAAATTAAAGGAACATAAAAAGGAAACACGCCAGTAAACGTTCCCGCCATTTGCTCTCGTTCTCATCGATTGGAATCCTTCTTATATTTTGCTCCATTCCCTTACCAAGAACTATTCTACCTTTTGAGGTGACTGATCGAACGCATCTTCCATTAGAGGCTCCTCAGTAGCTTCTTCAGTGTTTCTAAAATAAAAATTTCCTTCATGAAAGGTTCCCGCTCATGCTGTCGTTGAAGTCTTTCGATTTAACGATGGAATTCAAATGTTCTTTTGCATTTAGCATCCAGAAACAATTCTGCTGTTAGTGACGTCTCTCTTTAAGGACACTTACGCAAAAAGGGTATTTAAATCTAATTGGAAATGTCTTCTATAAACAAAATTAAGCTCTCCTCATAACCGGCAGTAAGGGTTCCCACATATGCTCTCATCCAAGTCTTTCGGTATGACGAAACATTTTAAATGCACTGCTGCATTTACTCTCCAAGAGCAATGCTGCCTTTTATTGAGAGCTTGTCTGTCGCAATTCCCATTAGGAATTTCTAGCGCTCCTAACAATTACAGCAAATAGTTTTAAGAGAAAAAAAGAAAATCCAAACATTTTTAATAGGGAATCCTCGTAACTCATACATTCATTCAATGTTTCCGAGGCCGCTTTCGCAAACTTTTTTTTTTTTTTATTTTGCAACATGTGGAGCCTTTCCACATTTCACCATGAAGTTCTGCTATCAGAATTTAATTCGCAACTCCACCTTCATTTTTTACAATTCCGTCCTCACTTATTCGGAAAAACACGAAATAAAAAGACAGGATATTTCAACTGTTACCCAGCAGGCCTCAGTGGGTATACAATCACGCTAACTAACGGCTGCTGGTACCACTGACGCACAGCATTCCTGTTTCGATTGCTGAAAATACCCAATCCAGAATCAATACGGTCACCAGAGTGACGCAAATACCTCCGCCAAGTTTCGGGATTCAAAGGCAAACTGCAAAGCCCACGAACAATTATGACCAGTCGCAAAATTCTGCTGCCGTAAACCGATGCCATTCACGGGCTGCATAATCGACCGCTTCGTCGAAGTTTTGGCACTGTTGGCCGAACGGAGAACAGCATCGATTCGGGTATTTTAATACGTCCCTCCGCCCGTTCGCGCATAGCGATGTCGCTTGATATCAATTAACATAAATCAGACAGACCGGAGTAGGGTGGCCGCGCTGACGTCAATTCCGGTTCACCGGCTCCCAATCGCGGTCGTCGGCAGTAAAGAAGCGTCATTGATCTCGATCGACCCCTCGTATCTAGAACTTGGCCTTGCTCAGGGATTGCCTGTTTTTTTTTTTCTCAAAATGTTTTAACTAGCAGATGCTGCGTAAGCAAAGCTAAAAAAAAAATACAACACAAACAAGGAACTAATGATACCGATTCGTGTGGGGGTATGGGTTTTAAAATAAAAGAAAAGCGCGTTCAACAAAACTTTGGTGGGAGAAAACATGTCGAAGCTTTGCGCGACGCAAATTCGGACACAACACATCTTCCCAGGGGCAGAAGAACCCGGAATTCATTAGCGTGCAATTAACGCCGTGAACATTAAGGGAAGCGATTAAGCTAGTAGGTGATCTAGACAAAATTTCTTGTACTTGCATGGAAGGAAAAGAGAAAGAGTATGATATGTGTACGGGACCTATTCCTTAAATCACGTTTAACCTTATCAATCTGCACTTAATTGAGAAGCGTATCGATTCGCTGTATCGTTTGCAAAATCATGCTAACGTCGATTAGCTGCTGCTGATGCCCATCCTTCAAACTCGTAATCTTACCTGTAATTAGGCACCCTCCTACTAATTGCCC
>KI423029.1:9124-38962 GCA_000473375.1 Anopheles culicifacies | reverse complement strand
ACTCAAAAACACTGTGGAACGCTTGCATATTTCGGCACACAGTCACAACAAAAGCACGGCATAAAGTGATATTAAGACAGTGACTCACATACACACAGGTGAAAAAGATTGAAGATAAAGAATAAACAATGATTTATTTTCATCTTTACTTTGGTTGCGATTAGCTCTTTCGATGGTTGGTATCCGAAAAACATAGCGCTATAGTGCCATCGATGATGGCCTTCTGTTTAGCCTTGCCTCTATGGAAGCCAAGTAGAAGACGAAATAAAGCGGACAATTTTTTTAAGTTCGAACTTCGTTGCACATATTTTCGAGACCAAATGCGATCTAACTTACGAGAAACATACGATACCGTTGCCGTATATGAGCGTACAATTTAAGGACATGAATTTGCGAAATTTTATCCGATCCAGTAGATAACTCCCTTATTTTTATATCAAAATCGCAGTAGAATGACCATCCCTACCATAACAACACCCGCCTGTCACACTGTTACCCGGAAAATACTCGGCTTCGATTTTTTCACCATACGCTCAAGGAAGAAATTGAATTCTTCTATTAAAACTTTTTGGAAAACAGTCTATTTGTATCGCAGCACACACTTTCTGCACAGTTTAGTTTAGAGAAACGGTCGGCCTGGGCAGAATTCACGTTGGTGGTAAGTTATTCGGCTATTGAAATAGACGCTCGCGGTAGCCCAAAGCCATTGCCATATTGATTCAAGGAAAAAAAATCCTTGCTACCACAATGTCGGATATCAGTCAGGAGTCAGCGCGCTTCTTGTGAGAAAAGCATCTAATGTACCTTCCCCAGCAAATGGATCAGCAATGCCTGGACATGTCGCAGCCTATGCTGACCATACCGATGGATCCACCAATCGGTGCCCCTAGTCCCCATCAAGGATTTCCCAAAAAGGCAACACGCGGTAAGAAAATGGCAAAAAATCTGGAACGTGTCCTTACGATCGAAGAAGCGCTCAAAACGGAACTCGAAAATGGTACCACGAACAACATGAAAACGCCCATATCGGTGCTACAGGAGCTGCTCAGCCGCCGTGGCATTACACCGCAGTACGATCTAATACAGGTGGAGGGTACCGTACACGAACCTGCCTTCCGATACCGTGTATCGTATCAGGATAAAGACGGTACAGACCGATTGTTTATTTATTCGTCGAGACGATGAAGCTAATATGTCGTGTCTTTCGTTTACAGCGATGGGAACGGGAAAATCGAAAAAAGAAGCTAAACAAGCGGCAGCCAGAGCGCTAATAGAGAAGCTAATGGGATCCGTTTATTACGATCATCACGATCGTACAATTTTGAACGGTCTTAAGTCAGAGTAAGATATGGCCGCAGTGTGTTATACCTCCAATGTGGCTTATATACATTTTCACTCCACTTTTGTTCGTATACCCTAACAGTGCCGCCAACGGGCAAATCATCGCCAACAGTGTAAGCACCAATGAGGAGGAACCGACCGGAAATCCCATCGGTTGGTTGCAGGAAATGTGCATGGCCCGACGATGGCCACCGCCAACGTACGAGACGGAAACGGAGAAGGGTCTGCCACATGAGCGCCAGTTTACGATAGCTTGCGTGGTACTGAAGCTCCGGGAGGTGGGCGAAGGCAAAAGCAAAAAGATTGCGAAACGACAGGCAGCCCAAAAGATGTGGCAGCGGCTGCAGGATCAACCGCTGGAATCGAACCAAATGATGGGACTATTGGATGAAGACGGCAACGAGGAGGTAAGTTTTAGGTCTGATCCAGTAGTACGCTACTAGGGGAAAAGAGCTGGGCGTAGGACAGTGTTTGTGTGTGTGTGTTGTTGTGTGTGCAAGTACCCTTTACGTTCACACTAGAATACGGCATGAAGGCGACAAGCGAAAATTGCGCCAAGATGTTGCTCAAATCGCTCGATCGAGCATTTATATTACACGACGATTGATGCTTTATGATTTGGTTTCGTGTTTTGTTCTGTATTCTAGCTACATCGGTATGCAGGCCTAAAGGATGTTTGCATACCAACACTCACAGCAAGCCAGAGCCAAAAGGTGTCCCAGTTCCATAAGGCGCTTAAGTCGCGCACGGGCAAAAATTTGCAGCAGCTGCAGGTGTGGAGATATGTTTTTGCATATCAATGAAATATAAACTATTTCTTATATTTCCATTTATACCATCTTGACGATATGGAAGATATGGAAATTTAACATTTAATATAAAAATGTTCTGCTTTCTTTTTCAGTTTAAAAGTCTGTACGATAAAGACTACGATTTCGCGGATATGCTAGCGGAGATAGCTAAGGAACAACGGTTCGAGGTGACGTACGTGGATATCGAAGAAAAGTCGGCCTCTGGCTATTTACAGTGTTTAGTGCAGCTATCTACGATGCCAGTCGCTGTGTGCCATGGTTTTGGCACGACGGTTCAAGAAGCACATGCTAGAGCAGCTCAACATGCGCTTGAATATCTTAAGATAATGACCAAATGCTAAATGGTAAGTACACACTTGCGGCACACAGCTAAAAGCAAGTTTGCTCAAAAAACTGTTCCTTCCATTACAGGATCGATATTTGACGATATTGAAATTCTGAACGACTTTGTCGTCCTCGCCCCGGCCTTGCCAGATGGGATTTGGGTGCGATTATCGGATGGGCTCAACATGCCCCCCCATGCAACATCGGACACCGCAACGCGAGGACATTATCTTTATAGGACCAGTGAGTAGGTGGGAGTTTTGTTATCGTGACACACAGACACACATTTTGCTTCGTCATTTTTGATCGATCATGTTCGTTCAGTTCAATGTGCGAAGTTTTTTTCATATAATTTTACTAAGTGTAGAACTGCACCCGTTACGGGTTCGTCAGCATTGGACTATTTTTCTTTTTCATTAATTCATTTTGCTGCTTTGACTTTTCATTGTGTAGTTTTTATATTGAACGTCATAGAGTTTTTTTTCTAACTTTTATCACTCCTTCTTAACTTTATACTTTACATTCTCTTGAAACATTACGTATTGTGACTTTCTTTCGTAAACTTCTGTTATTTACAAAGCTAATGTGTATTCATTATGAAATCATTGTGTGGTGATAATGGTTTGCTTTTGAAAAAAAAGGGAAAGCTCGGTTTAACTCTGTGTACCAACCTATGCAACCTGTGTAAATCCCCTGAAGGCTTAATGCAAGCAGTTCTGTGTGGAATGAATTAAAAAATGAAGAAGCAAAATTGTGTGTTATGCTCAGCTTCACATCAACACAACATACAAGCTATACTTTGCATGGAACTAGTGGAATGTGTTTTCCAAACCAGACTTTGAAGTGAATGTAATGGGAAAAAAACACTAACAATATGCATCAATTAACAACCTCGAACCGGTAGATCATACATATTTTGGTGTGCATAATTGATAACCGCAGGAAAGAAGTTGAACAGTGTGCTGTTCTGTCTCACTAAGCGGGTCACTAGTCTCAGACAGTGAGGTTTTGCCCGAGAAATTATTGATATCGTCCCCTTGCGACGCGCGTGTATGGATCTCACTCGATCTTCCTATCCGGGAACTAGCAGCTGTATGGACGTACTACAGTTGCGTCTCCAGTGGAATTCAGACGTACACAGAAGTGACCACTACTGTTTTTCAGCTGTTTTCTCAACTTACGCCAAGATGAAGAAACATGCGTTAAACGGCGTTCGCGGGTCGATTATGGTTGATTCTACGTACGTCTGAAACGAATGAAGTAATTACATTTAAAAACCACGAAAGCTTTGGTTTTACGTTGTATCTACTTCTTCTTTCTTCGTACCATTTTTCTAAAAATGTACGAATCTGTATTATGTAAATTATTAACTTTTAGTTTCATAGAAATAACTGTGTGAAGGTTTGGCGTATCGTGCTAAATGTGCTTTTGTTAAAACACGTAAATTTAGATTCACTCTGCAGGTGTGTTCAATATGTTCCTCTACGAATGTGCGTTAGTACTTAGATTATATTTTTACATGCACTAATTTAAAAACATTGCTCTTTACTATTCGTTTGGCGCAAACTTTATATCGCTAACGTGAACAGAGACAAAATTTTGGCAAAACGCAACAAACGTATGGATTCAGGCGGAGCTTGAACCATGCTACTATTTATCTACTACTCTAACTACCACTACAATATATTCTGCATCAAACTAATTTAAATTGTGCGTGCACGAAACATCAGTAACAATAAAGCAAAAATAAAAGATATGTTCAATCAGTGTGTAATACAGCAATCAGGTCGAATCAGGCCATATTCCATGCTTGTAGGAAAATGGGCATTAATTTAATGCAAAGTATAGAGATTGTATCGTTGATTGGATAAAATAAAAACGAATAAATATCGAACGGATCGGTGAGCGAATGAATGAATGAATGAAAGAACAACAATTCCTTCCAAAACGGCAATATTTTAAAAAAAACCACTTGCTTTGACAGTTGCTACCACTTTGACATTTGTACGTAGGTTGATCGCGCGCGGCAAACGTCAAAAGCATACCGGCAAAAGTACGCACGTTGTTATCTTTGCAGTAAACAGTAAACCAAACGGGCCACAACAAACTATTCCGTTGCGTACCGGTGTGATCAATTGTATCTCCAACAGCATGGACTACAGCAAACGTGTCGATATGATAGCCACCTATGGTATACCACCCAGTTATCAGCCACCGTCAACGGCACACGAGCTGGCTAAAAGCACCGACTATCCGAACATGAACTCGGTGCAATATCGTCTTACGGAGGCGGTTCCATTGCCGGAAAAGAAACTTCCACCCTTTCTCGACATAGCGACCGTTAACGGTGCGGGGAACGTTATCGTAGCCGGCAATAATTACACCGGGCGGCTCTGGGAAGGTGGCTTCTGTGGTTGGCAAAAGGTGGAGGATCTTTTCCAGGAGGAAAACATAAGCTTCAGTAAACGGTGTGAAGCGATCGTAACGGCGATGTGCTACTTACTGGATGACGATTTGGTAAGGATTAGTTAGAGGCTAGCCGATGTATGTAGTTCGCTCAAATAATGCAAACTGGTTTCTTCTTTGTTCTGTAGTTTCTCCTGGGTAATGATAGAGGAACGATCGAACTGTGGTCCACGGGGAACGCCATTCGAGGGCCAGACCTCTATCTGGTAGACAAAAAGAATGAACATATTGGAGCACTGACGGCGCTGGATACGTTCAATAGTGCCGAACGCACCGTAATTTCCGGCTCGATGGATGGTTGCATCAAGCTGTGGGATTCCAGTCAGGGTGATTTGCATTCGACCACTACGTTGCAGCATGCTCATCTCGGTGCCATAACATCTGTGGCAACCGATCGCAGCCAGGGTTCGTTGGCCGTCAGCTGTGCGTACGATCGGTCCGCATTGATGTGGGACTTCCGTGAAACAAAACCGGGCGTAGCACTGTACGAAAAGCATGACGTCCCATTCACCACCATTAGGTGGGGCAACGAAAGCGACTGGAACCGGCTAGTGGCTATTGGAGATGAAGCGGGGCGCATGTACTTCATCGATACAAGACAACCAAACGTATTTCTCGAAACGCTGGCATGTTTTGATAGGAAGATTCACAAAATATCATTCCACAGGTATGTTAGCGAAGATTGTGATGTTGTGTTTGTTAATGTTGAACATTGTTCTTTTGTCACTTTTGGCTACCACACAGAAAACATTTTGCCGTACTGGGAAATACGCCCGAGGTTAAATTCTTCAACGACAAATCGAAAGAGATTCAGGTGGAGAAAAGTGCGACTAACTATGTGCGTGATATTATTTGGGGTGAAACGGACAGCAAGGACAACACCATTTCCTGTACATTGATCGGATGGGACAGCTATGTTAAGCGGCTATCTATTCCTGAGCTTGTTCAGTGATCCGTTGGAACTTGTAAGTGAACCGGGTAATTAATTGTATTGTTGTAATTAATATATAATAGAACAAATATCGTAACATTTCAAAGTACCAAGCGAAAAACACATCGTTTTTAAAAAGCTCCACTGAAAGCTACATGGTGGAAGCTTTCCATTGGGTTGTTGAAAAAGTACATGATGTGATGATGACTTAAATTTTTAAATCCTATTGTACAGGATCGTGCCCGTCTTCTTATCTTCTTAATTTACCACTTCCGAACGGTTCCTTAAGCTTGTTTTAAATTTGTAACACTTGCCGGGGTACCATATTCCAAGGAACAAAGTCGTTTGGTGATATAGAAGCAATTTAGATCTTTTTCTCATAAATCTTCATTTTCCCATCGTCATGAAGCCATTTTTGATACAGCAGGTGATCAACATACTTACCTAAATGTCCTTTTTGACCTTGGACATATTTTTTCTTCCATGACTCTATAATCTTTAGGGAGTTTGGCCTGCTTCCGTAACTTGAATTCATCCGCCACAAGATAAGCAGTACGGGGGGGCCTTATCCTTCTCATTTGACTGTACACTCTGTCTAAGCATTAAAAAACGCAACCGATTGATTTAAAATGAAAAAAAATGGTCCGAACCCCCCAATACACACTGTACCTATAAAGAAATGTGTGTTTAGGGAAAGAGGCCTTTTTTTCAAAGCTCCGTGTTTGTCATCTCAATGAACACGCTTCAGTCTGTACAACTCGCTATTGTGAACCAATTCGCAACAGCATCGCCACACCCATCACAATTGAAGCAACAAATTCACACCAGTCAGCTAATAAACTTCCTTTTCGACAGCTTTATTTTCGTACCGAAAGTAAAGACCATTTAACACAGCTCTACCACTAAATCACGGTACCTAAAGTAATGTTAAAACTCTCCACAGAGGCAAGGGTCTTCTTCTTAGCAGCATCTCCACCCCCAACGCCCCATACTCTCTTACTTTTTTTTAATGCTGTGTTTTGCAGAGAATTGCAGCGGAATCGTAACACTCTTGGAATGTTTTGTTTAATTATTGTTTCGTTTACATCCTAGCCTAAAATTGGTATTTCGGTCCCGTCCGTCCAGTAGCGTCGTCGTTTTTCTCGTCTTGTCCAGGTCCTGGTTGCGCCACGTGTACCTGTACGCGCGTAATAGTAAATTTTAACCGTAATAAATGCATCCGTTTTTTTCTTCACAAAATTCACATCTTCTTGTTGCTGTGCGTGTTTCGTTATGGCCCCACACCGATCTATCGCGCACTGCTCGATAATAACGGTCTGGTGATGTTTTTGCTTATGCTACGTTATGCGCATTATCATAACGCATGCACACCAATCCAACTAAGTGTTGTACGTGTGTGTGTGTGTGTGTGTGTATCTGTTTGCGACTATCATATGCGGAAGACAAAATTTGATATCAGCCTACAAATTTTCGTACTCTATCTGTGTAGAAGTTGCTCTGCGTAATCGCTGGTGTGCGTAGAATGATGATGTGGTGGTGTTTTTTTTTCTTCTGCTGGAATCGGAATGTTCTCGTCTACCACCACCAGGCGCCGGACGGTTGCGTAATGCAGCTCCATCATCATCATCATTCGTTGCGCGAGCATTCTCGATTTGGAACGATGATTTCCTTTTTTACGATTGGTACTCCTTCTTCATGACCTTGGCGATCGTGCTGAGCTGCATGTTGGTGGTACCTTCGTAGATGGCACCGATCTTACAATCGCGATAGTACTTCTCCTGTGGGAAATCCTTCGTAAAGCCGACACCACCCATCCAGTCGATGCACTTGACCGTAGTACGTTGGGCCACTTCCGACGCGTAGAACTTAGCCATGGCAGCTTGTTTCAGGAACGGTGCACCAGCTTCCTGCAATCGAGCCGCATTGTACGTCAGCAAACGAGCGGCTTCAATTTCCGTAGCGATCGTTGCGATCTGATGCTGCATGCTCTGGAACGAGTACAGATCCGAACCGAACTGTTTGCGCTCGAGCAGGTACGGGATGGTGGCATCCAGACAACCCTGGGCCAGTCCAATCATCTGAGCACCAATACCGATACGACCTTCGTTCAGGAATCCGGCCGCGTACTGGTAGCCCTTGCCGAATTCACCAAGGATATTTTCCTCCGGGACGCGAACATTGTCCATATGGAGCGTGCAGGTTCCGGACGCACAGATACCCAGTTTGCTCTCTTTCTTACCCACAGTGAATCCTTCGTAGTCGCGTTCGACGATGAAGGTCGTAATGCCACGGTATCCAGCCGAAGGGTTAGCATTCGCCATGATTAGGAACACACCGGACAGATCCGAGTTGGAGATCCACATCTTCGTACCGTTCAGTATGTAATGGTTGCCGTCCTTCTTGGCGGTGGTTTTCAGCGAGAACGCATCGGATCCAGCGGACGGTTCCGACAGTGCAAAACTGCCACTATACTCCTGGCTCAACTTCGGCAGGTATTTGCTCTTCTGTTCCGCCGTACCGAGCTTGATCATGAGCGAGTTGACCAGCGTGTTGTGGATGTCGACGAAGGCGGCCGTTGCCGGGCATACCTTGGACAGTTCCTCCACCACCAGCATGGTGGTCATGAAGTTACACGCACTGCCACCATACTCGTCGCTCACCTCAATACCCATCAGCCCATTGTCGAACAGGGCACGCACAACAGAAGGATCGAACTGGTGCTCCTCGTCCATCTTCTTCACCAGCGGTGCAATCTGTTCCTGTGCCAACTTGGCTACCGTTTCCTTCATCACCAGTTCATCCTCACTCAGATAGGTAAGCGGGGATGTGGCACCGTTGGCCGTTCCGAACGAGGAGCTGGCGAACGAGCGGGTACCGATCGAACCCACCGATCGGACCACCTGGCGGAGAACGTTTTGCAGCATCTTGCGGCAGGGGAGGTTGGGCACTGGTATTTTTTACTTAGAGGAATACACGCTACCGAGCTAGGAGCTAACCAACCGGCCACGTACGAGCACACAAATCAACTGACGCGCCCCGGTCGCTCGATCAACCGGACAAGGGGTCTACGTCGTTTCGCGAAAATTAAAAAGAGAAGCACGAAGAATAAAACGGGTTACCAACCCGCGATTACGACGCGTCACAGCAACGATAGCAGTGTTGGCGGAACACGTTCCTTTACTTACTAACCCACCCGCCACTGGTTACTGTTTGGTGGTGGTCGTTATGTTCCTTAATTTGCGTTTTCAAAGACCCGAACGTGGGCTTACATACACTCACAGACACACACACATGACGATCAATCGTTCTAATGCCGTGCCGTGATCATATTTGGAGGCCGGTGGTTGTGCCCATTAGAACATGTGGGTACGCGTGTAATTTGATGGAGAGGTCGTCGTGACGGTGGTCATAGACTGTCTGTATTATGTATGGAATTTATTATAAATTAATAAATCTCTACAATTTTGGCGATTCAAAAAGCATTTGTTCTATATATCGAGAAACATAACTAACTAAAAAATTCAGTTCAGATAACGAAGATCATGTGGTCAATTACATTTTAAATATGTAATTTAATGGAAAGAAATCTAAAATTTTAACAGAAAAACAACAAATGGCCAAACATTTTTTCGCGCTGCTCCATAGTGGAGCACGAGTGGTTGGACAAACAACACAAACAACTTTCCATCTTAATTAACGTCGTAGCCCTACAACGTGAGACGAGCCCCAACGCAACTCGCACAACAACACCGCACGCAGCGGCCAACGAATGGAAACTTCGAATGTGTTGGTATTCCTCCCCAAAAAAAAAAACAACTATTCCCCAATTGCTCCACCCTTGGATACGGCGAGGGAAGATCGTACAAATTTCGCGGTACAAAGAACGAATCTTTCCTACGATAAGATAAGATGGCTAAAGGCAGCCCTAGTACCGTGACACGACCCTATTTTTCTATTGTATGTGTGTGTGTGTATTTGATACCGGCCGGGTTTAGTGAACGGCCCCAACCTTGAGCCTTGCCACAAGAAGATGGAAGGGAAATCAGATTGCTTCTGTCTAATGCGCATAAACGTCCCCTTTTTTTTGGGTGTTATCAGAGATATGATAACAGATAGAAGTTTAATATCGTAAACAGATGCTGATCTTGTCCCGTTGTTGTCCGGTGTCGTTTTAAGGACATGATACAATGGTTAGATTTTTATATTCGCGTGATCACAACGCCAATGATACCAGTAATATGTTGACGATCTCTAGATATCACTTACGTGTGTCCAACCCTCTCATACATATCCGATACACTGGCATGCAGAATACCTTGCAGTCACGCAATGTAATGGCATAATTTAATACGATGTTGTACCCCACACCATGGGTATTTGATGACCGCGCATAAAAAAGAGTCCGCATTACAACCACCCTATACGGCCATATTTGCAACCCAAGGCGAATTTCACAACAAATCTCGTCCGAAGTACGATCTGGTAGAGGAGTATCTGGAACCCCACGAGTGCAGTCTAATTCATATCAACCGGCTTCGGTTGATTGAATTAAATAACATTTCATTTCGCTTTCAAACAAGAGCTCACTGCCCTTCTGCCCTGTGAGAAGAACACACACACATACAAGCGCGTCGATCGCGTACGCATGCCGGCGATCTTATGCTGATTCGCGCTGTTACCAGTTGCGCACACAGCATCGGTTTAGATTGTTTTTCAGCACTGTGCCTATTCGCTTGACCTTGCTTTGGGGACCTTATCCGGAAGCCATACACAGTCGTATGTTGCCAATTACAAACGCAACAACGTATCAGCGCAATACGTCAACCGTGCGGCGCGCATACACTGCTTTTCATATCAATGCGCACCAATACAAACCAACCACACCTGGCAGAGTCTGGAGGCTTGGCGGCCGTTAAAAGGACGCCACGGAACCGGTTTTAACACATACGATGAAATAGAGATGCCGTTTACAGTTCTAACATTGCCCGTGTCGCGAGAGAAAACGTGTTTTTATTTTCTCAGCTTTAATCAAAAATGCTACATGGAAAGACGTTTGTTAAGTGAACGTTAAAAAGAAAATAAAGTCTATTTTGGTTTTATTACGAGGTCACTAGCAACAGATTTGTAAAACACACACCTGCACAGTCATGGAATGAGTAACATTTTTTTACCCGTGTGAAACAATTCCCTTAAATGGCGTATTACAAATCCATCGCACGTTAAATTTGTATACAAAAACGAAGAGAACATTGAAAAACTAAACTTATTCCTCTAAACAACGACATGCTCTCCCTGTTTTTTTTTTTATTAACCTTTCAAATAGCTATAGTAAGTATTTTAGATGTTTTTTCCTTTCTTATTTCACACTATTCCTGGTCTTCTATGAATGAATCGTGCTAAACCTGTTATTTGGACGGGTGGGTAAGTATATCATAGCGAATACACGATTGTAGAGTGTAGCAACACGGATCAATGTACCGATTAGTCTGAATAGATGCTATAATTTGTTTCTGAATTGCCTGATTCTTTAGGGGAGACAAACCTGAAAGCATATGCAGAACCCTGCCTGATTGCTTAATACTTTAATCGACAGCGCATACGACAAGTACACAATTAATAATAAAATCTCTCACAAAACACAGCCTACAGCTTTCCTATCCGAAAAGCTGGCCGTTATTGCGATCGTAACGGATATCTTAACAAACAACTAAAAAAAAAAGCACGATCTTCACTTTTCTACTTGGAAAAGCGGGCACCTTACCTTATCTAGAGCCGTTTCCGTTTGCTCGGTGGAGCAAAGCTGCTAACCGGGCTGGTATTGTTGTTCTCCACATCCGATGCGGTGTTCCGCTGGGTTCTCGTCTGTTCCGTCCCAACCAACGGTATCTTCATCAGCTGTTGCGCTTTGGATATGACGTCTGGATCGCGCAGCCAGCTACTTCGAAGCAGCTGCTCGATCGACGGACGTGAGTTTGGATTTACGCTTAGAATTTCGTAGATCAGCTTCTTCGCCAACGGTGACACATTCTTCCACACCGTGTGGCGCATCTGGAATTTGGCACGCTTGATCTGCTCCACCGCCGGGGAGCCATAATCATCGGAAAACGGTAACGTACCGCTCAGCATTGTGAACAGCACGACACCCAGGCTCCAGATATCGACCTTGCGGGTATATGAACCGCGTCCACCGGTTTGAAGCACTTCCGGTGCTACGTACAGCGGTGTACCGCAGATGGTACGCATGACCGAGTTTTTGCGCACAAACTTGCTCAACCCAAAGTCGGACACTTTTAGCAGTGTGTACTCGTTCTCGTCCTCGAGCAGGATGTTGTCGGGTTTCAGGTCACGGTGGGTTATTCCTGCATGTTGAAAGAACAGCCGTAAGGTCTTACTATACGTACAAAACTTTGTAAGCAAGTAATCAAGTGTGGTATGACATCAGTTTTTAAATGTTTACGAACTAGCTCTAGTGCAAAACATCACAGCTCGTAAACAACCCGGATTTTATTGTTACAACTTAGGCAACAACGTAATTTTTGCTGTCCATTATTACAATAATTACAAGCGTATATTAAAAACCTGTTCTCGAACAGCTTCTTCGCACTTCATGCATTCAAAAGTGATCGCAATAAAGTAGATCTATTCCAAAACAAAAACAGCTGGAAAATGTATCAGTTCAGCAGGTACTAGAGCTATACAGCTACATATGTGAACAAAAACTAAATTGTTATTCGAAGGTCAATAACACAACCCTCGTGATCGGGATGGTCGGATTTATACCTGCGCTGAAGGAAAAGATCACCCAAAAACAGAGACTGTAAATCTCTACATTTGACAGCTACAGAAATGCGTATGCGAAGGTTCGGTCGAAAAGGAATGAAACAAAACCGATATCCATAATCCCAACTGCGTCAAGATTGAACTTAGCTTTAAATCCTGCTGCGAATTCTGAACATCATTGGTTCGATCGATCACATTGTTTTGTAGTGTCCCATTCCCATTGGGTTGCGAATGAAACGTCCTCCTTGCGTTAGCACTTACCTTGCTCGTGCAGGTACTTTACAGCATGGCACATCTGGAGAAAGAACAGTTTGGCCGTCTTTTCTGGCAGATATTTGTTGTCAATAATGCGCGACAGCAGATCACCTCCTTTCATGTATTCTAGCACCATGTACACCGAGTCCGGTTTATCTACGATATCGTGCATTTTGATCACGCAGGGCTGTAAACGCGCATGAAAAGAATAATGATACATTAAACATTACTGGCCATACTCCTCCAAACGATCACTTGCACCGGTTTTGCATACTTACATGATCGAGGCTTTTCATTATATTAACTTCATTCATCACCCGTAGCGGATCGTGCAGGAACTTTGGTCGGCTACGCTCGTTCAGAGGATCCTTAGCGACGTGCTTCATGGCGTACGGTTGGCAGGAAACGGTATCATGCAGCAGATAGACCGTTCCGCACGCACCCGAACCCAGCTTCCGGCCGATGTGATACCGATCGAGCAATTCTTTCGCTTTAATGTCCACCGAAAGGTTGTGCCGCAGATCGTAATACACGAACGCACGGATATTAACGCCGGCGATTGAGATGACATCTTCGTGCTTAAGGATCATGCATTTCTTTGTGCCAATCAGTCTACCATTTACGTACGTACCGTTGCGCGAATGATCCTAGCGTGTGCGTACAATAAAAAAGCCTCTGGTCATTAAATAGTTGCGAGTGGTTACGATTGGTTACTCACATATATGTACGTAGGGCTTGTGATGTCGGACAGATCCTTCTTGATGGTGAAGTGCAGCTTTGATACTCGGCACAGCTTTGAGGCAGGAAGATTGGTTTCACCCAGCATAAGATCACACGTCTCATCTCGGCCGACTTTAAACTCGCTCCGACGGAGTTCTGTAGAACGATAAACAAGACAATTTTAAAATAAGCCCATGGAATGTAAGGGACGCAAAGGATAATGTTTAGAGTGCAACACATGAAAGAGCTATAACTATGGGTACCGTAAATGGTAGACGGAGCACGAGAAACGTAGAACATAGGATATTTAGTACCGAGGCTTTTCGTTTTCACATGCTTTCCCAGCAACTGGCCATAGCTGGGATGCTCGATCGGTTGACTTTCCAGTGCCGTGTCCTGCGTCATTTGGGTGGCCGTTTGAGTGTCCGGCATTGCTTCACTGTTTGCCATGTCGTGTTTCTTTCTACGATACTGCTGCTGCTGCTGCTAGTCGGTTGGATTTCAAAGATTCACTGTTTTCTTGTGCGCACAATATGTAATCCCAATGCGCCGGCCAACAAACAACACTTCACACTGCTAATCGAACAGGGAAAACACACAACATACACTGTACAACGACGATTGGAGTCGTACATCGAAATGTCCTACGGAAAGGATGAAGGGTGCGCTACGACATAGTTTAAGAAATCTGTTTTATGCTCCCAGTGGCTGATGAAACACACGAGATCGCGATGGAGGATAGCGCTGTTTTACCGCAATATGCCTTTGTGTGAGTGTGTATACAAGACCGTGATTGTTTTCGATGCTTTTTATCCTTTTTGCACCCCACGTGTTTGGCGGCGAGCGAACGAGAGATAGCTATTCACTTTTGATAACAGACCATTATGGTATTATTTATGTGATTTTTCAGGGCACATTTGGCTTTTACACAACCGCCGGGAGTGTTTATTTGCTATCCAACTGAACGATATCAAAAACTGTACTTCAAATTCGCTGAAACCGATGAAATGGTACGACAAGCTAGTGAAGAGTTCGACATGCGGTCATAAACGGTTGCCGCTTTTGTTGTGTCATTTTCATAGAAAGCGCGCATAAATATGAATCAACATAATTTACGTTGTTTCGTACATATTTCTCGAAAACATCCCTGCCTTTGTAAAAGTTTTATCAAATAACGATACCAGTAGTGACGAAAAGCAGCGAATGGTGTTTCAATATGGATTTCTTTTTGGTCCTTGCTCTATCAACCTTGTTCGCGTTCGGTCGGGCCTGTCAGCCACCGTTGACAGTTGTCGTTCGGGTTTTCGTAAGACAAGGAAAAATTGTACAGCAGAAGTTTTCGCTGCTTCCCTGCAAAGAAGATTTCCCATTTTCCCTTTGAGCGCGATACTAACCCACAGCACAGTTTGCTTGCGGAAAACGACACCTAGACGAGGTCTGGCTGCTGCGGGTGGTGGTGGTGTTTAAGGTGGGGAGATCTGCGCCGTGTTTTGGTCCGCTAGCGGGTGTGAACTGCTGGAGGAGGAAGAGAAAGAGAAAGTGTGCTGCTTCTGCATCATAGTTCTTTATCGTGTTCCTGTTACTGCCCAGTACTGAGCTAATTCCACCCGTGCAAAGCATACCAGCATGTCCACGAAGAAGCAAGAGATCGCCGACAGTTGGGAAGATATCGACGAAGAACAGGTAGGCAAAAGAGAGCTGGGCGATGGGAAGCTGGACGGACGGTTCGCTCCAATCCATCACCATAGTGACCTTGTTGACTAATTGACTCTGTACGTTTCATGCTGTGCCGCTGCAAACGTTCCGCGTTCGCCGTTTCTGTGCCAAAAAACCTCACTATCAGCTGGCCAATGCGATAACGATATTGAAAAACTGTACCAGTCTTGACGAGGACAAAGCGGACAGTACGAAGTCTACCGCTACGTCCGGAAACACGGCACGGCAGAATTCCCTACCACAGATGCTAGAGGAGGAACTGCGTCCGAAGATGGTGGCCCGGCCGATGCAGATACTGAAGCGACCGCAAACTAGCGGTAGTTCCGAAGGAAAACCCGGTGCAGCAGATAGTAAACCCAAGACACAGATCAAGTCACTCGACCAACGAAAGCAGGCATATGCCGAGGCACGGTTGCGTATACTTGGTTCGGCTCACGATGACGAGGAAGCTGAGTAAGTGTACCAAAGATCACGATACATATTATCTCATTTATTAACAATGCTGTTCTTGATGGGCATTTTTGCAGGACGAAAAAAACAACAACCACTACAAATGGACATCGAGTGAACAATGTTAACAACAATATCGGTTACAGTGGGAATACTAGTTCCAATGCTAATAATGCAAGTGGGAGCGGTGGTGGTGGTGGAGGCGGTGTTGGTGGAGATGGAATGGCCGGGAATAGTGCAAATAACAATTCGAATCACATGTACCGCTTTCATCCGCCGTACCGGCAACAGGCCCCTATCGGAACGTTTCCTCCGGGTATGCAAAATGGACCACTGGGACGAGCGCAAGGGGCACCGGTGGTATACTATCCACCAACATCCAATCACCACCATCACCATCCACACCATCCCATGCACAATACGCATCCGTTGCATCATTCGCACCATACGTTTTCTCCGAAGCCACACCACCAACAACACATACATCCGCAGCAGCCACATCAGCAACAGCCACCGAGCAGTCACCCGTATCAGCAACACTTTGCCCAGCATCTTAACCATCAGCAGCCGGGAGGCCGTGATGCTATGTGGTACGTTGGTATGCGCAACGGCTTCGGATACGGCGAAGGAATGGGACCACTGCTCGGACACGCACCACCCGGTGCTATCCCCAACCATGCGATTCCGTTTAATGGTGCGAGCAGCGGAGCCGGTGGGGGAGGAGGAGGAGGAGGAGGTGGAACAACATTCGGAAAGCCGAACACTCACGGCAGTTCGAGCGGATCGAATATCGTTTCAAATCAACATGTGCTACGTTTGCCTGCCGGACCAGACGGTTCCCAAGGTTTCAGCATGCGACGGTAGCTAGCTAACGTTCGTGGTGATGTACTTGGTGGTGGTGTTGGTGGAGGTGGTGATGGTGCTGATGATGATAATGGTGGCCGGTGATAATCTGATCATCTTTCCACACTTAACCTATCTGGGCGCGTAAATTTTGCCAGACAGCAAGAAAGAGAGAGAGGCAAAGACGGAGAGCGATATTTCATTCGGTCGGTTTCCTCTACCAACTGACTATATAGTTTTATCACGTTTCCTTTACTTTTCCATTTTTGATCCCTGCACCTGTTTCCACGGTGCAGCCAAATATGTGCTCACTCAATTTTAAGTTTATCCTACTTTTTCTTTTTTTTTCATTTCGTAACTGTTTTCTATCTGTTGCTTACTGGATCCTGTACCCGTAGTTTACTAATTGCCCGTGGCTCCTTAGCGAGTTCTCTCGTGTGTAAATGTAGCAGGATATTTGCTCTTTAGAAGCTAACTAGCAGGATCTAAAGAGTCCAGCGGAAACGTGTTTAATTACGTGACACGATGTATGCCTGACAACCGGGATATCGCATACACGAGAGCTCCAATTCGTTTCTAGTATAAGGAAGGACCCGTTGATGTGTACAGTGTTGTTTAATGTGTACACATTAGCGCTAAAACAATCATTTACATACATTATTTTAGTGCTTTTTTAATAATATGTAGTATGAGTTATGTATAAAATGCGTTATAAATAATGATATTGGTGCAAACTGATAATTGCGTGCCCGTGTTAGCGATAGCGAAATAGAGAAGCATGTAATATCCGAATATGTTACTAGAGGTACGGGGTGATCTGGTGGAGAAGATGGCACTGGCGCCGGTCCCAAACGACACGATCTGTTTAAAATTCCAAGCCAAGTACATACCAATGGAGGCGCATGGTATACAATATAATTTTTTCAGTAATCTTTCTCACAAGGTTTGAATTATTAGCATATTATTAACTTTTATTGGTCATGAAAAGTGTTGAGGAATTTCTCCAACTCGTACTGTTCAAGAATTCGCAACACACGTTCATGGTGTCCCATATAAAATTTGAGGTACTGTACCCATAGCATGCACCTGTTGCCATGGAAATGATGTGGCGCAAAAAAGGCGCCCTTCATCTATCACTTTCGTTGTAATTTCGCAAGCGCTACTGATTTGTAAACCTCTACGTCACCTTTTCGTTGCCTTTACAAGCGCTTGTGTTCGCAATTGCCATGTGGTGAAGGAATTCAGAGAGCGCGCCGGTTAGGAAGCTGTACGCAGCTACAACACATTGAGGATCATGCGAATGGCTCTTCGCTCTTTCTCTTCGCGAGCATAACGCATTGGAAGCGAAGATCATGAGAGGAAATGAGGCTTAGCCGTAGCCTACGAACAGCCAGTCTGCCTTTTGCAAGAAAGGGAAAGAAGCGCAAACCATAGCCTCCCCGTGCTCTGGAAAGCTGGATCCACGCTTCCGCTAACAAATACCAAAATCACCGCACGGCGAACGAACGATTCGCAAAGCAGCTTAATCCGTCGATCAGTGAACACAGCGTGAGCGATCGAGCATAGGAATCGTGCTAACGAACGAACCCATTACAGTGTTTGTGATCCCCACTAATCAAGCTCAATTGGCAGTGTAACTTTTTGGACGCCATAACCCCGACGTTAAGCATTCGTGGGTACAGCAGAAAAATGGTTCAGGACAGCGGTGCACTCAAGAAGGTGTTGGTGATTGGTGGCGGTGGCCGTGAACATGCGATCTGCTGGAAGATGGCCCGCAGTGAACGGGTCGCAACCGTGTACGCACTTCCAGGCAGCCCTGGCATTGCGGCGGTTCCGAAAGTTCAGTTAGTGTCAGATGTCAGCGTGAAGAACCATGGTGTAAGTGAAATACGATTAGATCAATCTTTCAACGAACTTTAACGGCTGGCATAATGTGAGTGTTTTTTTTTGCCGATTCTTTTCTTGTAGGCCATCGTAGCCTGGTGCAAGCAGAATCAGATCGATCTGGTAGCGGTTGGGCCGGAAGATCCGCTAGCCGATGGGATTGCTGACGTCCTGCAGGTGGCCGGTATAAAATGCTTCGGCCCAGGACGGCGCGGTGCCCAGATTGAGGCGGACAAAAATTGGTCAAAGGACTTTATGCATCGGCACGGCATTCCAACGGCCCGTTACGCAAGCTTTACGGATGCAAGCGAGGCAAAAGCGTTCATCCGCAGTGCACCATACGCGGCACTGGTTGTAAAGGCGAGTGGTTTGGCCGCCGGTAAGGGTGTCATTGTAGCGGAAACGATCGATGAGGCATGTGCAGCGGTGGATGACATTCTCGGCGACAAGCGATTCGGTGCCGCGGGTGAGGTGGTTGTCGTCGAGGAGAAACTATCCGGCGAAGAGGTTTCCGTGCTAGCGTTTGTAGACGCTCGCACTGTGCGCGTAATGCTACCGGCTCAGGACCATAAGCGGTTGCTGGATCACGATCGTGGCCCAAATACCGGCGGAATGGGTGCATATTGTCCCTGTCCGATCATCAAACCTGCGCAACTAGAAATGGTCGCGCGAGAGGTGCTACAGCGGGCCGTCGATGGACTGCGAGCGGAAGGCATCAAGTACAACGGTAAGCAGTGGATGGTTTAGTTGTTGCTGCTTGGTATTAAATGAAACGATTGCGATAAGGGGCTTCGGTTGGTTCTCGCGAGGTCAGGATCGATCGAGAAAAATTGAAAACGAAAACATTCCACTTTATCCCCGTGAATGACGTAGCCTGGCAGTAGAACACACACGCGATCTACGCTTGTTGATAACGGAGCAAAAGGCGCACGATCGGTGTGTCCCTGCAACGGTACGATTCGATCGTAGTAACAAGCAACCGAGAATGAAGGCATCGAACTAGTTTTGGACGCAACATGTTTTGTTATTTTGTTGTCCTGCCTTCCTTCCTCTCTGAACGGTCGCATCGTTGTTTATGTTTGTTCCATTACAAGCTCTGATCTTACGAGCGCATGTTTTTTTGTTACGTTGATATATGCTATTGATACTATCGGTCTCCACTAACATGTAAATGTTACAATTTAAAACCTTTTTGAATTTGATGGAGGTATTAAGCCCAACGTGTTTTCCCTATTTCCTTCTCAAAGGTGTGCTGTATGCCGGTATGATGCTTACACCAAATGGACCTAAAACGCTCGAGTTTAATTGCCGCTTCGGTGATCCAGAAACGCAGGTTATTCTACCCTTGCTGGAAAGCGATCTGTACGATGTGATGGAAGCGACCTGTGACAATAGACTGCACGAGATCAATCTCAAGTTCCGCGTCGGTCTTAGTGCGGTGGGTGTAGTAATGGCCAGCAAGGGCTACCCGGAAACATCCACCAAGGGTTGCGTTATCAAAGGTATGTAATGAACGATTCGCTCGGGGGTTATCTCACTCACCCAAACGAACGGTAGCTTTAATGTGATTTTCTTTGTATCATTTACAGGACTTGATGCTGTAGCTGCACGACCGGAACATCTCGTGTTTCATTCCGGCGTCGCACGCAATGAATGCGGCGAGTTCGTTACCAACGGTGGCCGAGTGCTGATTGGCGTGGTGCTGCACAGCGATCTGAAACAGGCAGCCGCACTGGCGACATCGGCCTGTACGACGGCGATCAGCTTCGACGGTTCGCAGCACCGGTTGGACATCGCGCAGAAAGCATTCAAACAGTAAATGATCGTTGTTTGCGCTTATTAGTGGATTTGGAAATAAATACGTTCCTCCCGGTTTGCTGGGTGGGGAATGCCAAAAAAAAAAAAACACATTTGTCATATCATCACATACTCGTGTCCTTGTGTGTCCGTTAATCTGTGTCCTGTCCACTCTTCATCGAAAGCATGTTTCCAAAGCAACTGTCATACTCAACCGCCAAAGCACTTATTGTTCTGCCTTTTTCTTTCGTTTACAGCCAAAGCCTGTCGTACAAATCGAGTGGCGTTGATATTGATGCAGGAGATGCATTGGTGCAGCGCATTAAACCGTTGGCTCGCGGTACGAACCGTCCCGGTGTGGTTGGCGGACTTGGTGGTTTTGGTGGACTGTTCCGACTGAATGATGTAAGTATGGTGTGGTAATACCAATGAGAAATCGCTAAAATGAAATCTATTCTAGGTGATGTATACTAATCAGGAAGGAAAATCGGTCCGGTACAGTGATCCAGTGCTGGTACAAGGAACGGATGGTGTTGGCACCAAGCTTAAACTCGCCGAAGCACTCAACTGCTGGGACACGATCGGTATCGATCTGGTGGCTATGTGTGCGAACGATGTGCTGTGTGCTGGTGCAGAACCACTTGCTTTTCTGGATTACATTGCCTGCGGCAAGTTGGAAGTACCGACAGCAGCTTTGATCGTGAAAGGCATTTCGGAGGGCTGTCGCGAAACGAACTGTGCCCTGCTCGGTGGAGAAACGGCCGAAATGCCATCGATGTATGAGAAGGGTAAATACGATCTGGCCGGATACTGTGTCGGTGTGGTCGAACACGATCAGATCCTTCCGCGCATCGATCGCATTAAGGAGGGCGATCTGGTGATCGGTCTACCATCGAGCGGTGTCCATAGCAATGGATTTAGTTTGGTCAACCGCATTCTCGAGCGTACCGGCACGAAGCTGACCGATCGAGCCCCGTTCGGTGAGGACGGACGTACCACCTTCGGGGAGGAACTGCTTACCCCGACCAGCCTGTACGTGACACCGCTTCTTCCCCTGCTTCGCCAAAGTGACACCGTGAAAGCATTGGCACACATTACCGGCGGTGGACTGGTGGAGAATGTGCCGCGCGTCCTACCGGAAGGGTTGGCAGTCGAGGTGGACTTTAGCGACGTACGAATTCCTCCGATTTTTGGATGGCTTGCCGCGGCAGGAAATGTAACCGAGCGAGAAATGCTGCGCACGTTCAACTGTGGCATCGGAATGGTAGTGATCGTGTCGGAGAACGATCGCACGTGGAAGGAAAAGCTGTCCGGACATGGAGCGGTTCTGCTCGGACGTGTTAGCCGACGAGCGCGCGGTGCAGACCAAGTGGTGGTGAAGAATTTCACCCAAGCAATTACAAAGGTGGCGGTTAATTACAAACCGGAAAAGAAATCGACCACCGCCATATCGTACAAGGATAGTGGCGTCGATATTGGAGCAGGTGATGAGTTAGTGCAGCGGATTAAACCATTTGCCAAGTCGACCAACCGGCCGGGTGTGATGGGTGGATTGGGTGGTTTTGGAGGACTGTTTCGATTGCGCGACACTGGAATGAACCTTGAAGATCCTATCCTCGTGCTGGGGACGGATGGCGTCGGTACGAAGCTGAAGATCGCTCAGGACTGTAATCTGCACGGTACAGTGGGTATCGATCTGGTGGCCATGTGTGTGAACGATATCATCTGCAACGGTGCCGACCCACTCGCTTTTCTCGATTATTACGCTTGCGGCCAGCTGGATGTGCCTATTGCGGCACAGGTAATCGAAGGCATTGCGGAAGGCTGCAGACAGGGCCACAGTGCCCTTCTCGGAGGAGAAACGGCCGAAATGCCGGGAATGTACGCGAAGGGCGTATATGATCTGGCTGGTTTCTCGCTTGGCATTGCCGAGCGCAGTCGAATGCTACCGCGAATGGATTGCATCTGTCCGGGCGATGTAATTCTCGGTTTACCTTCGAGCGGAGTGCACAGCAATGGTTTCAGCTTAGTGCACAAGGTATTGGAATTCGCTGGCCATTCGTACCATGACGTTGCTCCATTCAGTGCAACGGGCAAAACTTTTGCGCATGAACTGCTAGTGCCAACCCGGATTTACGTACGCGAGCTGCAGTCATTGTTGGCTGAAGGATTGGTGAAAGCTCTCGCACACATTACTGGCGGAGGATTTACGGAAAACATCCCGCGCGTACTACCGGCCGGTGTGGCAGCGTTCCTCGATCTTACCGAGCTGCACATTCCACCCATTTTCGGGTGGCTTTCGCGGGCCGGTAATGTGACGGCCGATGAAATGTTGCGTACATTCAACTGCGGCATCGGTATGGTGCTTGTGGTGGCCACGGAACACAAGCACACCGTACTGGAGCGATTACGCAGCGCCGGCGGAACGGCCCTGGGAACGGTGGTGAAAAAATCAGACCCACTCGGACAGCGTGTGATCGTGCAAGGTTTCGAGGACACGTTGCGACTGTCGCAGCTTACCTGTTCGCTGCCGAAGAAACGGATCGCGGTGCTGATTTCTGGCTCGGGAAGCAATCTGCAAGCGCTGATTGATGCCACGCGCAGTTCAATCTTTGGAATTCGGGGTGAAATCGTACTGGTCATATCGAACAAGGCGGGAGTATTCGGACTGGAAAGGGCAACAAAGGCCGGTATTCCTTCCAAGGTAATCCTGCACAAGGACTACAATACCCGGGAGCTTTTCGATGCGGCCGTTTCCCAGGTGCTTGAAAAGGAACGCATTGAGTTGGTCTGTTTGGCTGGCTTTATGCGCATACTTTCGGAAGGATTCGTGAAGCGCTGGAAGGGCGCATTGATCAACATTCATCCGGCGCTGCTACCCCGCCACAAGGGTATCCATGCCCAGCGGCAAGCGCTCGAAGCCGGCGACGTCGAGTCGGGCTGTACAGTGCACTTTGTCGACGAAGGTGTTGATACGGGAGCGATCATACTCCAAGAACGCGTACCAATCGTGAGAGGCGACACCGAGGAAGCATTGACCGAACGGATTCATCAGGCAGAACACATTGCGTACCCGAAGGCACTGCGGTTGGTAGCGAACGATATTGCAACCCTCGGACAAGATGGCACACTGCAATGGATGAGCTAACTGTGAATGCGTGCGTCGGTTAGATTTATGCGCTTATGGGAAGGTGGATCGAGAAAAAAGACAAAGTGACGTCGTTCGTTACTTGGTTTGTTAAAAGTGGATTTAATCTGCACTAGTTAAGTCTGTTGTTCAACCAAACAATGACCCAATAAAACCTAAAATACTTGACCTACTTGTGGTGGTATCGTTTTGCGTCACTTTCGTTGCGCTACCCTGTCTGTCGTCCTGCGGTCCTTCGCGATGTGTTCCTCTAGCGAGCACATCATTCGCGATCCGTTCCAGATTCAGTTGCACCATTTGTTTGTTCATCATCGGCACAATAAGATTGAATTTATCGATCATTTTGTTAATCTTGGTCGCTTCTTCCTGCTGCTGCTCAATCCATTTTTCCCACTGCCGTTCTTCCTGCCCGCTCAGTGGTACGGGACCAAGTTTTGCTCTCAATCGTCCCAAGTCCTCCTTGAGCGTTTCCACCGCCTGACGAATATCCTTGTGCAGCGTTATCCACTCCGGCGTAAACCCATTGTCGAGCATTATCTTATTGATCTTGTGCGTGGTGAAGTCAACGTACGGGTTCTGGGACTGATGATCGGGCAGTGGTTTACCGAAGCCGGACAGATTGCTAAAGTCCCCTCGCGACATCGCCTCCTGGATGAGATCCTCGACGACGCGATCATAACCGTATTTGGTTTTGATTTCATGCTTCTTAAAGTAATCACCCTTCTTCATGAGGGCCGTTTCGGAGGCTTGCGCTTTCGAGAGCCGATGTTCGAGCACGCGTTCCTGCGCTTTGGCTGCCCGTACCGCTTGGTATTGCTTTTGGCGCTGTGCTGGCGTTCCGTAACCGATGCCGTCAAAGCTGAGATACTGTCGGTGCTGGGGCGCCGTGTGTTTGATATCGTACACCTTCACCTGTTCCTGCATATCTTCCACGATGCCTCGCCGGGCTTTGGCAAACTTTTCCTGCAGTATGCGAAACGCCGTGTCGACTTCTTGGAAACGTTCAGCGCTTGCATCCGGATGGCCACTGTCTGGGTGGAGTTTTTTCACCAATGCTATGTAAGCGTTGCGGACGGTGTTCTGATCGGATTGTTCATTCACTCCAAGAAGCCGATAACATTTCTAAACGTGGTATGTTATAAATCATTAATATCGTAGTTCACGGGAAGAATACTTGATTTACCTACATTATATAATTCCCCACGTCGTGTGTGAACCATTCGCAAGTGTAAAGATATTCCATACTGTTGAACTAAGGAAACAATCCGGGGTCTATTCGTGAGCATGTTTTAACTTTCATTTACCTGAAACAAAAACAAAAATTAATCAACTTTTTTTTACAAACTGAACGATACAAAACAAACAACCGGCGCCGTGACCTTGACCGCTTCGAACGGTATGGAAAATACCTTTTTTTTGGGGGGGAAATTACTTGCCGTGAATAATTTGTTATCGTTTGTAAAAACTAGGGTACCTTATTAACTTATCGCTATTATTGCACAACGTTGTACCATGCTCAGTCCGCAGGTTGTTTTGTGTTGATGCGGCTCCCAACAACTGAATACAGTGCGAGCGAGCTTTTGATACACAACAAAGAAAAACAGCTGACTGGACAGGCGGCCGCATGCAGGTGGCATTGTTTTTAAAAACAAACAGTGTCCCAAAAATTTATAGAAATGCTTGTTAAAATGAATCACGTAAACAATCAATGCAAATCACTTAAAAAGTGGAAAATTCAATAAATATCGATGCAAAAAGAGCACAAACCAACAGGGCTTAGAAAGTTTGGATTCGAAGTACTCAACGCGCTGTTTAAAACGCAGCTCAAACCTGTACAAAATTCCAGAGAGCGAGAGATCGTGCGAGTGACAGATCCCAATTTAAACAACAAAAGAAAAAAACGCACACACGTACACAAGTCAAGCATTTGCACGGGTGTCAAACGGAAGAACACCGAAGTGGAGACGTGGAAAACAGCTGCCCCCGTGGTGCGTGTTTGCATTTTCTAAGTAGAGTTGACCGAAAATTCGCTCGGACGAGCTTGACCATACGAAAAATCGTGTCTTGACACTGGTGCGGAAGGTGTGACTACAGGGCAGCCAACGTGTCTGCGTAGTGTTGTGCGGGGATGGCAGAGAAACGACGTGCAAAGAAGCGGAAGGATGTAAGTTGTTGGCGGATCCAGCTAAGTAGCAACACCGTCGCGATGGAAAGGTCAAGGCTTATGCTCGCGCGGTTGTGTTGTTAAACAAGATAAGGGCCGAAAACTACGTTGTGCGTACGTTGATTTTTCCAAACGCCAATCTAATGGTTCCGGTGCTGGTACCGAACGAATGCCCCGTGGCATGTGATGGCCGACGGAATGGTGGAGAAAGTTTTGCTTTCCTTGTTTGCTACTGGTTTAACCCATTTCTGCTGCACTAATGCGCGTTCTTCAGCAGCTGCGAAACGGGTGCGACGTCATTTGTCGGAGCCTAATTGATTTGGCCTACTCCCCTGAACGGTCAACTGCTTCTCGAGTGGCTTGGCCGTCGAAAGGTGCAGACCTTTTTTTGTGCAACGGGATGGAATGGTCGCGAATCACGTCGTGTTCCAGGCGAGGGAAAAGAGGTCACTGGCTCGGATACGCTTGAGTGGTGATGCGAGAACCCGTCGTTCGTTATTTGCCGTGAAAAATGAGCCAAGAATTCGAACACCACCTGAACAAACATAGCTTGGCAACGTGCTTTTCGTACGATACTTATCCACGTTGTGACGCGATAAGTTTTTTTTTCCTTTCCTAAAGTGCAGTTTGAAAACGATCTCAAGTACCGTACCGTGTAGGTGCTCGCCCCGTCTGCGCCACGTATTCTCTGCAGGAGGCTGTGATTGTCTTGTTACGCAGCATCAGCTAATGACGTTGTTCCAGAAATGGCTAATAGAAATTTGAATCGTGTTCTTTTCTCCTCCGACCAGGAATATAGTGGCCCCGGTGGCGTAGATCAAGAAATTGAGAAAGCTTCCAAGGAGGAGTACAAGGTTGCAAAATGGCTCAAATCGAACGTACCGACGAAAAAGACGAAATTTCTCAATCACAATGTGGAGTATTTTTCCGGTGAGTAGAATCTGGTGCTTTGTCAGCCCCCAGGGTGATTCCCCCGCTTTGTGTCGTGATGGTGCGATGCATTGTTTGCTTTGCTACCCCGTAACCGCTTGCTAATTATCTTTTTTATGTTTTTCTCTCCCTTTCTCTATCGTTAATTGCACCTGCGACGGTTCAGCTATCAAAGCAATCGATGCGCTGCTTGCGTCAAAGTTTGCCCAGGGTGACAATTGTCTTTTCCCGCACCGACAAGCCGTGATTGACTTTATGGGCGATATGCTGTTTCACAAGTTTTTCCACCGTGCCCGAAAGGTTCCGGTAAGCGAACAGGAGCTGCGTGGCAAGAGTGGCAAGAAGGCGGTGGAAGCTCCATCGGCACCTGCAAAGGAGGGTGGTGGCAAAGTGACGAAAGAGGAACGTGCCACCGATGCCGAGAGTAGTCACGCGGAGGGTGGCAGCAAGGTGGTGGAGGTGGCGGAAAAGCGAAAGCGCAAGATTCGGCTCGAGATGCATCCGGAGCAGGTGTTTATCGATGGGCACGAGGCGTACGTTTGGTTGTACGATCCGATTCCGATGCATTACTGGATCTTTGGTGCATTGCTCGTCGTCGGTGCGATCGTCATCTGTCTATTCCCGCTGTGGCCACCGCTGCTGAGAAAGGGTGTGTATTACCTGAGTATAGCGGCGGCCGGTTTCCTGGTGTTTATTCTCGGACTGGTCGTGCTGCGGTGCATAATCTTCTGTCTGGTGTGGGTCGTCACGGGAGGCAAACATCATTTCTGGCTGTTGCCAAACCTGACGGAAGATGTCGGATTCTTTGCTTCATTCTGGCCCCTGTATAACGTAAGTTGTGCCCGAGAACTTTTAGTCAAAATACTTACCTCTAACACATAATATCCTTCCAGCACGAATACAAAGATGGCCAGAATGGAACCGATAAAGGTAGCAAGAAAACGAAAAAACGAAAACGTGACAAGGACAGTGGTGGTGAGGAGGAAACCACCACCAGCGGCAATATTCCACCGACGATCGACGAGGTGAAGGAACGTGACAGTGAACTGGAAACGTCCACATCGCCAGCCGCCGAAGGATTACGACATCGTGGTACTAAGCCACAGGAATCAAAACCACAGCAGGTGTCATCACCGGTCACGATCGCGGAGTCGATCGACGAAGAGCAAAAGTGAGTGTGTTGAAGCTCATCGCAAAAAAAATGTTGGGCGGAATGGTGTACAAAAGTTAATTGTCCCCATTAGTAGTGAGTTGATGCTATATAACTAACTGCTTTTAGTTCGGTGCCTTGGTTTTCCTTGCTCTTCTACTGTCATAGGCAGATACTGATCCGTTGGAATAAATATTTTCCAAATCTTTTATCTGTACAATAAATGTCCCTGTATATTATGTGTTTTTTTATGTTATTCCGCTATATTTGCATACCTTGTGTAGTGCTTTTGTAAATGTTTCATACTCCTTTTAACCATCTGTAAATATTACTTTCATCTAACAACTTACCTTTCCTGTATCATATCGTTTGCTGTTCATTTAATGCTTGTAATGTTGTTTAGTGGCTAACATCCGTCTACCATTACCAATCTACTAAATAAGCACAATCATATTCATGCTCATCTCATTGCAGCTCCGGAACACCGTCGGAAAGCGATTCGGAAGGCTCGCAGCGTTCGTCGACGGGGAAGGACTTTGAGATGGTCGAACCCGATGAGGTGGACACCTCGTAAAAGGCACACACAGTCGTTTCATATCACCCTATAATCTACCCAACGACCACCGTACTCTAATTAGCAGAACTGGATTGGATCGCAGCAGCAGAACTCCCCACAAATTCAAACCATCATCAATCGCATTAAGCTCATCCCGTACTTTGTACATGTTTCTTAAACATTCAAGAACGAACCCCGAATGCGTGACGTACGCAACATGTACGAACATTGGTTTGCGTTGTCCAGATTTGATAGTACGCCTGTCAAGGGCGCATAGCGTGGGCAAAGCGTGAATCTCATCCGCATGCTTTCAGTCGTTTCGCAACCGATCGTCATCGATCCACGGCGTTTTTGAAATGCGTTGGTGCCGCATGTATTCCGTCCGGCAAACCGCAGCAAACCAGAAGGTGTTTTATTGCATGACGTTTTTACTTAGTTTCGTTTAAACGCAACCCACTACAATTTGTGTAAAGTGTTTGAAACATAATCGTTGTTTGTGGAGTCGTTACCCAACTAAACCAACCGGCAGGTTAACTGTTAGTAATTGTGAAAGAAGTGAATGAATATAATGGAGAATAATAGTTATGGTCCAAATTTCGACAGTAGATGTGAGTGTAAGTGTAGGAGTTAATAGCTTTGATAATAGTGTGATGTTTATAAAATATGAAAATAGCATCTGTCCCGGAACAACACAGTGCACGAAATGTACCTTGTGTCTTAACCTTTCCGTGGCAGTTTATTCTCAATCTTCCCACTCGGTTATCAGTACGCTAGAGCGATGCGTTCGTTATCTGTCCACTTCCGTGCTTTGGCATCAGAATGAAGTGGATTGTGAGTGGGTTTTCGGCTATTTTTTTTTGGAAACAAGTACAAACAACGAACCATAGGCCAGAAACCGCACAAAACAGAAACAGGAAAAAAAAAACAATCGATCAGAACTAAAAAATCTCATACCGGTGTAGGATCTTTGAAGCATGACGGGTGTGTATGCATGGAACACTAATGGAAAATCTGCGGTACAAAGTTCCGAGTGAATCCACACTTTTTGTGGTAGCATGTATGACATGTTCGTACGTTAGATGCATATCGTTACCGTTCGGGTGTACTCTTGGTTGTTCCAGCATCAGACGATTGTTCCTTTCATCTTATCCCATCCCATCCCATTCAGCACAACTAATGTGTCCGATTAGTGCGGTTCTTGTACGCATAGAATACATACACGGTACGAGACGGTGGGGAAGGTTTAAAGCAAAAGACGGACGGCAAAATATTAAGCCGGTACGATGGTATTTTACGGTGAAGTGAAATGTAACGTTTGTGGACGAACAAAGGGATACAAAAAATCAAAACAAGCACCATCGCTAACAGTGTAAACGATGGTAGTACGTAGAGACAGAGAGAGAGAGAGAGAGAGAGAGTGGATACAATTCAGAACAACAAAATAAGAAAGGTTTTGTAGTGTGTGCAACAAGTTAGGTAAGGTTATATTATTCAATAAACTTTATGGTATGAAAAATATTAGGTCTATTACTTGTAAGATCTGAAACACGATTTTTATTTCAACTTTTTGA